>JARQOC010000007.1:71834791-71919131 GCA_033576535.1 Allobates femoralis
TCCCTGAAACAACAGAAAAAAATAGTACAACATTGAGCTTCCCTATAACCCAAGTTGATCCATTAGAACAGTGTCTCCCCATCCTTCCCCTTTGTATTCTTCCCGTGACGTTTGCACTGCCTCTTAATATTATGTCTCAATTTTCACGAGTCCATGTCCCATGATCTTCCTTATGTTCCCCTGCATCTCCTACACTTAGCTTCAACCTTCCTAGGCTACCTTGGAGATCTTCCAATAGGTACCAACTTGAGTTGATAAAAGGAGATACCATCTGTCTGACTTCACCTTCCTCTAGTTCTTCTGTTATGAATCCCCTCCATTTCCTGAAAAAACCTTCAGTCAATCTATCCTTGTTCCCTACTGCTTCCCTTTTATCAATGTCCATGGACTCCTTCAAGATGGAGATGACGTCCCGACTTTGTGGGACCCTGTTCGACAACCAGTTTCTCAATAACACTTTCTTGGCCGCCATAGTAATTATGTGCCATGATTTGGGGACCTGTCTCCTCCCCTCTCTATTTCTCAAATAAAGTAATATCCAGGCTATTTGATCCAATTCCTCCATGTTGCATATTTCTTCACCAATCTCTGAATCTCCTTCCAAAATCTTTGTATTTTGTCACAAAACCACAGTCTATGCAGCATATCTGTCCAATCTGTCTAACATTTCGGACATTGTTGAGATCTATCTGGGCATTGGCTGTTGGGTGGAATATTGAATCTGTAGATTGCTCTGTGTAATATGCGTAATTGACTGTCTAACCATCTCACATTCAGTATATTCTTTCTTAACTCTCCCCATCCTTTAGCAATTTTGTCTTCGATGTCTGCATCCCCCAGTTGTCCAGACCATGCTTTGAATAACATGTCTTCACTATTCACGTTATAGTGCTGGGCATAATTTTCATCACTAGTGAGCCACTTACACTCATCTAGTTACTGGCTGCTCTTACACCCCACCCAGTCTATAACATAACTAGAGATGAGCGATGTTCGACTCGAATAGTTCGCCAATCTCAAATTCGAGTCGATTTTGGCGCTATTCGAGTCATTCGCCGAATTCGAACAATTTGGTTCCAATTCGGCGAATTTCGAACATGTTCGATTTTGGTTCGAAAATGCGGCAGATGCGGTCAGAAAACCGCATCTGCCGCATTTTGAGCCAAAATATACATTACCTAGAAGAAAGAAAGTGTTAAAAATAAAAAAATAATCTATGCTCACCTGTCCGCGGTCCACCGAAGCCTCCGGCAAGGTCCTGTGGCTTCTAGGACCTGTGGTGACGTCATGTTCTCGCGGAACTCCGGTCATGTGACCCGAGTTCCCGCGAGAACTGACGTCACCACAGGTCCTGGAAGACACAGGACCATACCGGAGTCTTCGGTGGACCGCGGACAGGTGAGCATACATTATTTTTTTATTTTTTACACTTTATTTGACTTTATTTCACTTCCACAATGTATGTATATACATTGTGGAAGTGAAACAGCCCCACAAGCCCGGTTTTTTCGTGTTCCTGGATGTTCGACGGTGTTCGTCGAGCAGTCGACGAACATTCGTCGAACACCCCGTCGATTCGGCGAATCAAATCGAACACGAACGGCAGGGTGGTGGCTCATCTCTAAACATAACCCAGTGACCCCCCTTCTTCTCCCCCATGCATAGTCACCTACTCCTGAGGTCCCCGCTCTAATTGTGGTTTCACTGGTATTTAATTTGAGTTCCACTGTGATCCCCCTTGATTATGATCCACAATTGATTTTGGTACTGTTTCTCCCCTGGTGTATAACTTATTGTGTATTTTGTTGCATTGACAATATATATACAGCACTTTGTGATGGTCCGGACCAAATTGGTTTTAATTGTTCTTAACCTGGGTCTCTGCGTAGCCCTCACCATGTTTGATCACAAATAAAAATCACCAGCATATACTCTTGTCTGGTTGTGTGCTTCATATACAGAGGTCTTTTTTCTCCTTTTTTCGTTGGTTCCTGTGGTTTCTGTTGGCTATGCCTGCTGCAGTTCTGCTGCAATAACTTCCAATATCCTATCTGAATTTACCTGCTACACCAATGTCATCCATGCATTCAGCGTACCAGCTCTACAGTTGGACCCAGCAAAAGATGCTGGAAGATTATAGCTCGAAACCCTACAAAATTATAAGTGCAGCTCTAGACATTAAAGAAGCTGTGAGATGTTCTCTGATATTTACTTTTCCTATAAAATCAGCATTTATTCAGCAACATTTACACTTCCAAAGCTACAGAAAGAGACCCTCTGACACTGCGATAGTGCGATAGTATAAGACACTTTATGGGAAACAATTTGTACTTTGGGCTTAATGGGCCCATAAGAACATTTTCTAAATTTATTCTTGCATTACGACATATACAAGTAGTTTTTATAATTCATTTTTCCTTTAATTATAAAAAACAAGCCAACCTTCCCAATAAAGTTACAACTCATACAACTCCTACCATGCTTCATTAAATCTGTAAACCTGATCTATGGAATTCCAGACCGCCATCGCTGTGTCTGAAGCCGGGAGGTTTAAATATATAAGGGCTATACTTGGTTATCTGAAAAATCCTCAAAATAATTAAATAGAACAACGGCATTGGAATTAACGAAACTTGTTTTAACTTTCCCTCTGATACATAAGACAGTTTCATTCTTATAGTCCAGTTTGCCGCCTGAGATCACATATTACTGTAATGAGATCGGTTCCTTATAATCTTTGGACTTCAAGGGCATAGTTAAATAAATTTCCCTTTAATTACAAGCTGTGAAGCCAATGAACTGGCTAAAACAACCATTTAAGCAAAGCAGATTGCTATAAACCATGCAAATCTTCAGTGTTAAAATGAATGCCCACCCTCGAATGCTCTAGATACAAAATGTGGTACTGATCAAATACTTGATATATATTCACAGTCGTTAAAGCTCCTTTTTTCTGAAGCAAAGCTCTAAGGCTGGGGTCACATTTGGCTATGCAATTGCGTGTACTGCATCCAGATCCGGATGCGGTGAACGTAATTGCCTTTACACACATTTTTAAGGAAAAATGTGTGCAGAAAACCATAATCCGGTAACCGGATTGCTCCGGATGTGTAATCCGGAGCAATCCGGTTACTGTATAATTTGTTCATCCCTGCAGCAGCAGGGATGAACAAAGTGTTAACTGTGTATTAAAGCATTAATTATTAATATTACTTGTGGGCAACATGTTTCTAGGGGGTGCCCACCCCCCTAGAGACATGCTGCCCACTCCTGTGGCCATGTCAGGGGTTAATAACCCATTTACAGTACGTCGGCTATTGTCGGCTTTGTACAATTTAATCAATGAAACCATGGCTCTCCTGACAGTTGCACAGATACTGTATGTCATGTACGTATAGTATCTGCCACTGTCCAGGGTCCTGTAGGCATTTACATTAGATCTATGGGCAGTGCACTGCCACAGATCTAATGTAAATGCCTACAGGACCCCGGACAGCGGCAGATACTATACGTACATTACGTACAGTATCTGCGTAACTGACAGGAGCCGCGGTTTCATTGATAAAATTGTACAAAGTCGACAAAGCCGGCTTCCTGTAAATGGGTTATTAACCCCTGACATGGCCACAGGAGTGGGTAGCATGTCTCTAGGGGGGTGGGCACCCCCTAGAGACATGTTGCCCACAACTAATATTAATATTTCATGTTTTATTAAACAGTTACCACTTTGTTTATCCCTGCAGCAGCAGGGATGAACAAAGTAGACGGTGACCGCTTTGCTCTGGATTACACATCCTGAGCAATGTGGTTACTGCATTGCGGATCACAGAAGCACTCCGAAAACTGCAGCCTGCATGATTTTTCACGCAGGCTGCAGATCCGGAGCCGGTAACCAGATTGAATGTAGTGCAATCCGGTTACCATAATGGGCTCCTATGGGGAGAATTTCCTGATCTGGTTTTGAGCTTTTTGAAAGCTCAAAACCAAATCAGGATTTCAAAATACAACTGCATGTGTGACCCTAGCCTAAGTCTACTGCACAGATTCAGGTTTCAATGATAACATTCTGGATACATGCTGCAACCACTAGAGAGAGCTTAAGAGCTGAGAGTATGTTGTAGGCTCCTGAGCTCCCTCTAGTGGGGACTACAAGCAGTACTTTTTTACATATGGAAGTAGTGCTATGTCTTTATTAATGCTTGACACTCTCTATATATACAGTACAGACTGAACGTTTGGACACACCTTCTCATTCAAAGAGTTTTCTTTATTTTCATGACTATGAAAATTGTAGATTCACACTGAAGGCATCAAGACTATGAATTAACACATGTGGAATTATTTACTTAACAAAAAAGTGTGAAGCACCTGAAAATATGTCTTATATTTTAGATTCTTCAAAGTAGCCACCTTTTGCTTTGATTACTGCTTTGCACACTCTTGGCATTCTCTAGATGAGCTTCAAGAGGTAGGCACCGGAAATGGTCTTCCAACAGTTTTGAAGGAGTTCCCAGAGATGCTTAGCACTTGTTGGCCCTTTGGCCATCACTCTGCGGTCCAGCTCACCCCAAACCATCTCGATTGGGTTCAGGTCTGGTGACTGTGGAGGCCAGGTCACCTAACGTAGCACCCCATCACTCTCGTTCTTGGTCAGATAGCCCTTACACAGCCTGGAGGTGTGTTTGGGGTCATTGTGCTGTTGAAAACTAAATGATGGTCCAACTAAACGCAATCCGGATGGAACAGCATGTTGCTGCAAGATGCTGTGGTAGCCATGCTGGTTCAGTATGCCTTCAATTTTGAATAAATCCCCAACAGTGTCACCAGCAAAGCACCCCCACACCATCACACCTCCTCCTTCATGCTTCACGGTGGGAACCAGGCATGTAGAGTCCGTCCGTTCACCTTTTCTGCGTCACACAAAGACATGGTGGTTGGAACCAAAGATCTCAAATTTGGACTCATCAAACCAAAGCACAGATTTCCACTGGTCTAATGTCCATTCCTTGTGTTCTTTAGCCCAAAGAAGTCTCTTCTGCTTGTTGCCTGTCCTTAGCAGTGGTTTATTAGCAGCTATTTTACCATGAAGGCCTGCTGCACAAAGTCTCCTCTTAACAGTTGTTGTAGAGATGTATCTGCTGCTAGAACACTGAGCTGCTGTTAACCTGCGATTTCTGAGGATGGTGACTCGGATGAACTTATCCTCCGCAGCAGAGGTGACTATTGGTCTTCCTTTCCTGGGGCGGTCCTCACGTGAGCCAGTTTCTTTGCAGCGCTTGATGGTTTTTGCAACTGCACTTGGGGACACTTTCAAAGTTTTCCCAATTTTTCAGGTTGACTGATCTTCATTTGTTGTAGTAATGATTGCCACTCATTTTTCTTTACTCAGCTTATTTTTTCTTGCCATAATACAAATTCTAACAGTCTATTCAGTAGGACTATCAGCTGTGTATCCACCAGACTTCTGTACAACACAACTGATGGTCCCAACCCCATTCATAAGGCAAGAAATCCCACTTATTAAACCTGACAGGGCACACCTGTGAAGTGAAAAACATTTCCGGTGACTACCTCTTGAAGATCATCAAGAGAATGCCAAGAGTGTGCAAAGCAGTAATCAAAGCAAAAGGTGGCTACTTTGAAGAAACTAGAATATAAGACATATTTTCAGTTGATTCATACTTTTTGTTAAGTCTATAATTCCACATGTGTTAATTCATAGTTTTGATGCCTTCAGTGTGAATCTACAATTTTCATAGTCATGAAAATAAAGAGAACTCTTTGAATGAGAAGGTGTTTCCAAACTTTTGGTCTGTACTGTATATATACATATATATATATTTATGTATTTTTTATTCTTATTTGTAGATATTCAATGTTTCAGTCAATAAGAGCATGGGGGCATTGTCAACACAATAAAACTGCTTCATTTAAATGCACTGACATGCCCCAGTGCACTTCCAGTCTCATTTGCATATAGCTTCTACTCTAGATTCCTTATTACTGGCACATTTGACCTTTGCTAAAAAGGTGTCATTAATAGTTCTATACGTAAAAAATATATTTTAAAATCTTTGTCTAATAAGGGTCAGTATCAATAAAACACAGCTTTAACTATGATTTAGATATTGTGACATCTGTTCGAGGCCACGGGTACAAAATGGACAGACTAAGACCAAGTCGCTCCATTTGGCAGAACCTCAGGGAATCCTGACACCTTTAACCCCTATACAGGCATCTGGATTTACATTGGGATCCAGTATATTGCTACGTATGGAAGGGCTGTAGCCCAGTGACAGGAAAGTCTCCAAGCAGAATCAAAGCTGAGAGGCATGAAAAGGAAAACAATTAGGATCCGTTAGAGAAGTTGGGAAGTCAAGTCAAAACTGGGAAAGCCGCAAGGTACAAAATCATCTGTTTGGATAAGCTTCCAAAACAAGGACTGAGGTAAAACAGTAAAAACACCAGTGCAGGGCTGGAGACTTGCAGGGAAGCAACAAGCTATATCTGGCAGCTTCCAGCAGAAAGCTGCAGGCTTTAGTAGGGTGTGGTAACTTCTAATCGGCTGAAGCCAGGAGCTGATGACTTCAGCTGGACAGCACAAACACACATCCATCCTGTCAGAATGGGAAGCATTACAAGCCAAATCCACTCTAATACGAGGGGATGGGCAGAACCTGTGCTTTCTAGAGTTTGTAGAACTGACTTCTCTATCACCAGCAGATTGGTACTTGATGACATAAGCAGATGTTGCAGGCTCAAGTGGAGATGTGACAGATATGTTAAATATTAACTTCTCTGCTGATAAAAATGTAGTGAAAATAACTGATCCATACTTACTGGCTGTAGATCTTGCACAGGTTGCCCCATTGGTCTGTGCCAGCCACGTAGAGTGATGACGTCCCTATTCCCTATCATTTGTGCCCTGGTAAAATTTTTACTTTGCTCAGACAACCCATGAAAGGGATTAAAGGGGTTGTCCACTACTCAGACAACCCCTTCTCCATCAGTATGCTTCCCCCTTGTAAAAGGATGACAACTAACCACTGGCTCTCCGTGGTGCCATTCACCTGTGAATCCATCCCTATTCTAACAGTGATATTCTATATAGTTTCCTGTCTTGTTGACCAAAATGAAACACAATTATGTTTCTGGATTCTGATTCTCATTAAAATTTAAATTAATTGTTCATTTAAAAGTGCCAGATTCCTTCTTTTTTATTTTCAAATAGTCAAGTATATCACAGATATATATTGTAAAATAATAACACCCATACTCATCTCCGCTGTTGGCGCCATTCCAGAAAGTATCGACACTGGCTCTCCCAAGGCTCACATGATCCTTGAGAACAATCAATCTCTCCTCCATCATGTGTAATGGGCATCTGGATGAAGTCAAAGCTGCAGATGTTTTATTTGTCCAAAGGAGGGGACAGTGAAGTAAATAGTGATTGTTATGTCACACAATCCCTATGAGCAATGCCATGCAAGCCCCAGGAGAACCAGTGTCGGCACCACTGGAACAGTGCTGGCCCAGAAGGTGAGTTTAAGTGTCATTATTTTACAAGGGCAAAACATATTGATTGAGAAGTGGTTCTCCGAATAGTGGTTATTATAACACTACTTACGGTTTTGTTTGATTAAAGTGTAAATATAATTTCATTAAAAAATAAAACAATACTGTACTCTTTGTTAATGATGGGTCACATAGCAGCTAAGATAATGCTTTCTTTGTGCCATATGACTTATTTTCTCACGTTTTTCTGTGCTCTTTTAAAATCTGCATTTTAGGCTGTGTGGGTGTGGCCACCAGCTGATATCGAGCAGTGCTATGTGACAGCCAAGAAAGGACAAGATCAGAGGTTGTGAGCTGTGTGGGGAAGCAGCAGACAAGGGATTAACAGAGATTGTGACTCAGCTGTGTGAGGCCAACTTTTGAGAGGTTTGCACTGATCCTGACTCTCTGACGTTGTTTAGTAACTGTGCTGTATGGTGAGCTAATCTAATACATTGTTTCCTCATGAGCTGCAGTCAGCAGAATAGGCCACGCCACTTTACCCTTATATGGATACATGCCCCGTATTCACTAAAGATGGATCTGACTGATAATCAACATGTGTCTGCTTCACTCATAGTGCAGTGTGGACATCTTATGGAAGGTTTATGAATGGCTTTCAATCAGAATGTTCTAATGAAGTATATTTGAAAGTTTATTAAAATCACTTGCTCTACATGATTATTAAATAAAAATGTAAATGGCGGTTACGCTTCAAATGGCGTGGTGAATAAAGTTGGAGAAACACTTTAAGTCTCCCTACTGAGAATGAAGCTTTCCAAGTCTTGCGGATGTAGCATTGCTATGTACTCCCGTGTGTTCAATATTGCAGCAAAGTCTTGTTTCAGGGGGAATGAATGATGAACCAATGGACCTGGGTAGAGTGCTGCACATGACCGGTTCCCTTTAACCCCTTCATGACCCAGCCTATTTTGGCCTTACTGACCATGACATTTTGGGTAATTCTGACCAGTGTCCCTTTATGAGGTAATAACTCTAGAACTCTTCAACGGATCCTAGCGATTCTGTGACTGTGTTTTTGTGACATATTGGTCTCCATGTTAGTTGTACATTTAGGTTGATAATTTTTGCGTCTATTTGTGAAAAAAATAAAAAATTTGGTGGAAATTTAGAACATTTCCCTATTTTCACATTTTGAATTTTTATTCTATTAAACCAGAGAGTTATGTGACACAAAATACTTACTAAATACCATTTCCCACATGTCTACTTAACATCAGCACAATTTTGGAAAAAACATTTTTTTATTAGGAAGTTATAAGGGTTCAAAGTTCATCATTTTTCCAGCTAAATTGACAAAACCATTTTTTTAGTGGCCACATCACATTTGAAGTCCCTTTGAGGGGTGTACATGACAGAAAACACCCAAAAGTGACACCATTCCAAAAACTGCACCCCTCAAGCTACTCAAAACCACATTCAAGAAGATTATTAACCCTTCATGTGCTTAACAGGATCTAAAGCAACGTGGAAGGAAAAAATGGACATTTTAATTTTTCCAATAAAAATGTTCTTATAGCCTCAATTTTTTCATTTTCACATGGGGCACAGGATAGAATGCATCCTAAAATTTGTTGGTCAATTTCTCCCGAGTACACCAATACCTCATATGTGGTCATAAACCACTGTTTGGGCGCACGGCAGGGCTCAGAGGGGAAGGAGCAACATTTGACTTTTGAATTGAAAATTAGTTCCAAGCGGACATCATAATAAATGGAGAGGAAGCGCACAATAGGGTCTTATCCGATATAATCAGTCAATTATAAGTATGGTCGCACTCACCTGCTCGGTTTGTGTGTGACACAACCACTAATAAACCAGACAATTGCATCCAGTCAAACGCAGCAATCAGCCAGAAGAGTTGTATAAATCATGTGCGTTAATATAGGAATCCGGCTTGTAGATCGCGCTGTTCAAAGATTTGGTCAAGAAAATCACTCCAAGGACCTCGGATCTTAAGACAAAGATCTTTATTCCTGCACAGACTCGACACATTTCATGTACCCACTGTACACTTCCTCAGCAGTTTAAGAATTACACAGTGGGTACACGAAACTCATCGAGTCTGTGAGGTGTAATTCTTAAACTCCTGATGAAGTGTACAGTGGGTACATGAAACGTGTCGAGTCTGTGGGGGAATAAAGATCTTTGTCTTAAGATCCGAGGTCCTTGGAGTGATTTTCTTGGCCAAATCTTCGAACAGCGCGATCTACAAGCCGGATTCCTATATCAACGCATATGATTTAGTGGACACCATGTCGCATATGGAGTGCCTAAATATTGGAGCTCCCCCACAAGAGACGCCATTTTAGAAACTATACTCCCCAAGGAACTTATCTTGTTGCGTAGTGAGCGCTTTGAACCCCCAGGTGCTTCACAAATTGATCCGTAAAAATGAAAAAAGAAACTTTTTGTAAAAAAAAGTACTTTTTCATTTTTACAGATCAATTTGTGAATCACCTGGGGGTTCAAAGTGCTCACTATGCATCTAGATAAGTTCCTTGGAGGGACTAGTTTCCAAAATGGATATTTTCTTATTTCATTTTTATGGATCCCCGCCCCCTCCAGTGCTCTAGGCTATAGAAGGGGCTCTGACTGCCCCTTCTATAGGTGGAGACAGGATCACTGTGAATGACTGTTTAAACAGCCAATCACAGTGATCCTGGGGGCGGGGTGGGGAATCCAACTACCACCCCGACCTCAAGCCCCGGTGCTCTGTGATAGGAATCACAGAGCACTGGGGCCCGATGGCGGTTACCATGGCAACGATGCCGCGCTAACTGCCATGACATTGTACAATGTCATGGATCAGGTGTCATGGTGTATTGAAAATGCTGATAAGGGAATGGCAGTTATGGGCAGGGTGACCAGGGAAGACAAGTCTGATCCTAGTCTAGGAACCCTGAATGGCCCTGATCCTGAAGGTATCTCTGAAGGTGAGAAAGTTTGGGCCTCCAGTCTCTTCCTAAAACTCCTCTATTCCCCCCTCACCTCCCTCCACAGAACTGGGATACAGCAACTCCAAAGGAAAAGACTTCAACAACACAAACACACAGGTCAGCACAGCACGGCATCCAGGCATAGAGTGAAACTCTATCAGCAGCACCACCTAGTGGAAGGAGAGGCTACTTAAAGGCCAGTGGGAGGGGAGCCCAGGTGAGTCACACATTAACCCCTTAACCAGCAGCCGAACCTTATAGTGAATGCAATTCTGGAGCACAACACAGGAGGCCAGGACCTTCACAACTATCAACCATGCAACTCTTAAAGACAAACACATACAACACATACATACACAGCAGCATCCAGCAAGGTCAGCGCAAACTAAGCATGTGACATCGAGAAGGCACAGACTTTTGTGACGTTGTACAACGTCAAAGGTCGGGAATGGGTTAACCCCTTCATGACCTTGCCATTTTTTGCAATTCTGACCAGTGTCCCTTTATGAGGTTATAACTCGGGAACGCTTCAACGGATCCTAGCGATTCTAAGATTGTTTTTTCGTGACATATTGGGCTTCATGTTAGTATTAAATTTAGGTCGATAATTTTTGCGTTTATTTGTGAAAAAATCAAAAATATGGCAAAAATTTTGAAAATTTTGCAATTTTCAAATTTTGAATTTTTCTTCTGGTAAACCAGAGAGTTATGTGACACAAAATAGTTATGAAATAATATTTCCCACATGTCTACTTTACATCAGCACAATTTTTGAAAAAAAAAAAAAATTTGTTAGGAAGTTATAAGGGTTCAAAGTTCATGAGCAATTTCTCATTTTTCCACCAAAATTTACAAAACCATTTTTTTTAGTGACCACATCCCATTTGAAGTCCCTTTGAGGGGTTTACATGACAGAAAACACCCAAAAGTGACACCATTCCAAAAACTGCACCCCTCAAGCTACTCAAAACTACATTCAAGAAGATTATTAACCCTTCAGGTGCTTCACAGGAACTAAGCAAATTGGAAACAAAAAAATGGATATTTTAATTTTTCTAACAAAAATGTTCTTGTATCCTCAATTTTTTCATTTTCACATGGGCAACAAGATAAAATGGATCCTAAAATTTGTTGGGCAATTTCTCCTGAGTATATCGATACCACATATGTGATCATAAACCACCGTTTGGGCGCACGGCAGGGCTCTGAAGGGAAAGAGAGCAATTTGACTTTTGGAGCTAATTTTCCATTCAAAAAGTGAAATGGCGCTCCTTTACTTCTGAGCCCTGCCGCGCGTCAAAACAGTGGTTTATGACCACATATGAGGTATCGGTGTACTCAGGAGAAATTGCCCAACAAATTTTAGGATGAATTTTATCCTGTTACCCATGTGAAAATGAAAGAATTGAGGCTAAAAGAACATTTTTGTGAAAAAAAAGTACTTTTTCCATATTCACAGATCAATTTGTAAAGCATGTGGGGGTTCAATATGCTCACCACCCATCTAGATAAGTTCCCTGGGGGTCTAGTTTCCAAAATGGGGTCACTTGTGGGGGAGCTCCAAAGTTTAGGCACACAGGGGCTCTCCAAACACGACATGGTGTCCGCTAACAATTTGAATGGAAAATCACCTCAAATTGTTAGCGGACACCATATCGCATTTGGAGAGCCCCTGTGTGCCTAAACATTGGGGCTCCACCACAAGTGACCCCATTTTGGAAACTAGACCCCCCAGGGAACATATCTAGATGCATTGTGAGCACTTTGAACCTGCAGGTGCTTCACAAATTGATCCGTAAAAATTAAAAAGTAATCTTTTTTCCACAAAAATGTTTTTTTCATTTTCATGAATTAATTTGTGAAGAACCTGGGGGTTCAATATGCTCACCACCCATCTAGATAAGTTCCCTGGGGGGTCTAGTTTCCAAAATGGGGTCACTTGTGGGGGAGCTCCAAAGTTTAGGCACACAGGGGCTCACCAAACGTGACATGGTGTCCGCTAACAATTTGAATGGAAAATCAGCTCAAATTGTTAGCGGACACCATGTCGCATTTGGAGAGCTCTTGTGTGCCTAAACATTGGGGCTCCCCCACAAGTGACCCCATTTTGGAAACTAGACCCCCCAGGGAACATATCTAGATGCATAGTGAGCCCTTTGAACCCCCAGGTGCTTCACAAATTGATCCGTACAAATTAAAAAAGAAAATTTGTGTGAAAAAAAAGTATTTTTACCTTATTACGGATCAGTTTGTGAAGCACCTGTGGATTCAAAGTGCTCACTATGCATCTAGATAGGTTCCTTGGGGGGGTCTAGTTTCCATAATGGGGTCACTTGTGGGGAGTTCTAATGTTTAGGCACACAGGGGCTCTCCATACACAACCTGGTGTTTGCCAACAATTGGAATTGTTAGCGGACACCAGGTCGCGTATGGAGAGCCCCTGTGTGCCTAAACATTTGAGCTCCCCCACAAGTGACCCCATTTTGGAAACTAGACCCCCCAGGGAACATATCTAGATGTATAGTTAGCACTTTGAACCCCCAGGGGCTTCACAAATTTATCCGTACAAATTAAAAAAGAAAATTTGTGTGAAAAAAAAGTGTTTTTACCTTATTATGGCTCAGTTTGTGAAGCACCTGGGGATTCAATGTGCTCACTATGCATCTAGATCGGTTCCTTGGGGGGTCTAGTTTCCAAAATGGGGTCACTTGTGGGGGAGTTCTAATGTTTAGGCACACAGGGGCTCTCCATACACAACCTGGTGTTTGCCAACAATTGGAATTGTTAGCGGACACCAGGTCGCGTATGGAGAGCCCCTGTGTGCCTAAACATTTGAGCTCCCCCACAAGTGACCCCATTTTGGAAACTAGACCCCCCAGGGAACATATCTAGATGTATAGTTAGCACTTTGAACCCCCAGGTGCTTCACAAATTGATCCGTACAAATTAAAAAAGAAAATTTGTGTGAAAAAAAAGTATTTTTACCTTTTTATGGCTCAGTTTGTGAAGCACCTGGGGATTCAATGTGCTCACTATGCATTTAGATAGGCTCCTTGGGGGTCTAGTTTCCAAAATGGGGTCACTTGTGGGGGAGCTCCAATGTTTAGGCACACAGGGGCTCTCCATACGCAACCTGGTGTTTGCCAAAAATTGGAATTGTTAGCGGACACCAGGTCGCGTATGGAGAGCCCCTGTGTGCCTAAACATTTGAGATCCCCCACAAGTGACCCTATTTTGGAAACTAGACCCCCCAGGGAACATATCTAGATGCACAGTGAGCTAATTCTAGAACTAATTTCTAGAACTAATTCTAGAAAAAAAATTACGTGGGGCTCCGCCATATTTTTGGTCCAGCCAGGTACAACTAGGCAGCTGGAGGATGGAATCCTCAGCATAGAGAGGCCCAAGCGTTCTGGGCCCCCCCTGGTGCGAATTGCAGCCCGCAGCCACCCCAGAAAATGGTGCATTCATTGAAGCACCATTTTCTGGCGCTGTACCCACGCTCTTCCAGTTGCCCTGGTGCCAGTGGCTAACTGGGTAATAAAGGGGTTAATGCCAGCTTTTTATTGGCAGCTGGCACTAAGCCCGAGATTCATAATATAGGGCCAATGTTAGACCCGCCATTAGGAATCTCTAGTACGGTAACTAGTCAATAAATACACACAGAGAAAAATCTTTTTATTTGAAAAAAAACAGACACAATTCGGACTCCATCTTTATTATAAAAAGATCCGACGTAGTCCACAACGAAGGTCCCACGACGCCCGATCGCTCCGACGTAGTCCATAATGAAGGTCCCACGACGTTCGATTGTCTCCGACGTAGTCCACAACGAAGGTCCCACGCCGCTCGATCGCCTTTGCTTTCAGATCGCTACTCTGGAGCCCGATCCGCCAGCATGGTGATCGAGCTGCAGAAAGTGATTTGACACCCCGGGCGCAGTGACCCACTATGTGCATCACTGCGCCTGGGCTGCCAGATCGCTTTCCGCAGCTCGATCCCCATGCATGGGGATCGAGCTGCGGAAAGCGATCTGGCAGCACAGGCGCATTGACCCACTATGTGCATCACTGCATCCGGGCTGTCAGATCGCTTTCTGCAGCTCGATGCCCATGCAGGGAGATCGGGCTGTAGAGCAGCGATCAAAGAGCCCGGGCGCAGAGACCCACTATGTGCATCAGTGCGCCCGGGCTGTCAGATTGCTTTCTGCAGCTCGATCCCCAGGATCCAGCTGCAGAAAGTGATCTGACCGCTCCAGCACAGTGATCACATAATGGTCACTGTGGATCACTGTGCTGGAGCTGTCAGATCATTTCCTGCAGCTAGATCCTCAGGATCCAGCTGTAGAAAGTGATCTGACAGATCCAGCACAGTGATCCACAGTGATCACATAATGGTCACTGTGGATCACTGTGCTGGAGCTGTCAGATCACTTCCTGCAGCTAGATCCTCAGGATCCAGCTGTAGAAAGTGATCTGACAGATCCAGCACAGTGATCCACAGTGATCACATAATGGTCACTGTGGATCACTGTGCTGGAGCTGTCAGATCACTTCCTGCAGCTAGATCCTCAGGATATAGCTGTAGAAAGTTATCTGGCAGCTCCAGCACAGAGCTGTCAGATCCGGAGGCGGTGAAGAGGAGGAGGAGGAGCGGGACGCAGTGGAGACAGAGCGGCCGCCGGAGGGGTGAGTGGAAGAAGCGATCGCCGCTCCGGTGATCGGGGAGGCAGGAAGGAGGAAGAGGGGGGGTGACAGGAGAAGTAGGGGGGCACTTAGGAGGAAGCGGGGGCAGGCAGGAGGAAGCGGGGGCAGGCAGGAGGAGGCGGGCGGCAGGAAGAGGAAGCGGGCGGCAGGGACAGGAAGCAGGCGGCAGGAAAAGGAAGCGGGGGGGTAAGAAAGATGAAGAGGGGGCAGGAAAGAGAGGTGGGGGGCAGGGGGATAGTTAGAGGATGACAGGGGAGAAGATTGGAGGGTAGGGATAGCAGCGGCAGACAGGGAAGCATTACAGGCGCGGTGATTTTCACTTTCACTTTTGAGTGCCAATCACCGCGCCTGTAGCCGGGGGGGTGGGGGTGGGGGCAAATCGACCCCCCCTGGGGTAGTGTACAACTCCCCATGTACCTGCAGGCCAAGTGACAGGTCAGTGACACCCTCACTCGACCTGCAGGAGCCCGATCATTCCATGGCCCAGGGGGTGGGCCAAGGGTCTGGAAGGGGTTAAAGGGACACTGTCAAGTCATTTTTCAGTATGATACTAATATTACCCTTGAATAGAGCCTGGGCAGACCTTTTAAAAATATGTAAAATCATGATTGTGTCTTTTGTAGTTTCCATGTTATCACCATTGTCAGACCCTGTAGGGAGCTTCTGCATTAGTCCTTTCCATTATAACCAAACAGGAATAGTCTGGGTGCTGAATAAACTGTCATGTAATTATGCACTACTTCTCAGCAACTCTCTCCTCCCTCCTTCCTTTGCTAAAACTGCAGTGTCAAGTTTCACCTACAGGAGGTCTGTTCTGTTGCACACACCATGGAGGGGAAAAGCTATTACAGATCTGCCTTATCTAGACTCCATTTGTTTCTGTAAGCAGGTATCATGTTGTGCTGTGACAGTTTCTGTGTTGTATTTGACCTCCTTTGATGCTGCAAACACAGAGAGCAGAGAGGAGAAAACAGCCCCCCCCCAGTGATTTACTGATGTGGTGTAACTATGTGCCATGAATATTCATGCATGGGGAGTGGACAGCAGAGAACTAAGTAATCACTCACTATGAGTGACAGATGGAATGAATCTCTTTATTTGAAGTTTACAGAAGTTTGGTGGGAAATATAAATAAAAGAAATACATCAATAGAGAGAGCTTAGAGAAAGGAATTAGAAAATTATATCAGTTATATATGGATTTTTGACCGGACAGTTTTCCTTTAAAGAGGACATGAGGACATGAAGAATCCAACGTTGAAATATTGTCACTGGAAATGTGATTTCATTTTTCTAGTTATTTTAGCATATTTTTCTAAGGTGAAAACTATATTTTCTTGCTTATTATAATTATACTCTTATCAAACCTCTTTATTTCCCATAAAAGCTTTGAGCGTAAAGGAAATGAAACGAAGGCTCGGTTTGTTTTTATTGTGTACTTTTTTGTTTCCAGAACAATGGTAATGTTTGATTTATGACGTCCATAAAGAGGTTATGCAAATATCTTAATTACTTTACACATTTCACTTTGAGTTAATGTGTCGAGTGCTTAGCACAATCCTGCTTAGCAGAAGACTGAATAAATTATACAGTTTGAGGAAAGTTAATACTGAAATTAAAAAAAAAAATGCAAAAAGTTGACAAAAGACAAATAAGGGAGAAGAGGAAAAAGTTTTGCTGAAAATAAGAAAAATGCCATTTGTATCTGGCAAAAGAAATCTTACAGGGAAGAGTAAAGATTTGTGGCATTTTTAAAAAGATTTCTCTACGTATATGCCAGAGACATAATAGAAAAATGCCATCCTATTTATCACCTTTTCCTTGCACATGACTGTCAATTAAAGTAGAAATCTATGACATACTGTACTTTATATGATTACAAACTGCACTTGGTAATTGCACAAAAATTGAAGACCTAGGACATCTGCAGAAATGCGTCGTGACTATATATAATTTGGGCAAATAACGTCAACTCACCTTGAAATCTGATTATTAATAGCCAATAGTGGCTTATTTTCAAAGCTTTTATTAAAAGAATTAATGTTATTTTTTTATATTGTACAATGTCACTTAGGTGATCTTGCTTAAAGGGAACCTGTCAGCTAGTTTGTGCCCCTCCAGCTATCGCTGCCTGTAGCTGCAGCTTTATAATACCAGTCTAATCATCCCTGTCTGAGCTCATAGTGTAATGGTAAAGGTGAAATAAAAGCATTTATACACTTACATTTTATTATGTGAATGAGGCAGTCTGTCTCCAGCTTGGAGTACGGAGACTGTCTGGTAGGTTAATAGTGAACTCACCATTAACTTGCATGCCTAAAGGACCTGTGCGATGTCCCGATCATGTGACCATAGTGGGCAGAGCTAAGCGAGCAAACTCATATTGTGCTATGGGGACTTAGCTCCGCCTGTTATAGGCACATGATTGTGACAGTACATCAGGTCTCCCAGCATGATCAGCAATAAAAAAAGGGTTACTCAGTAGGAGCGCAGATCCACTTAGGAAACGTAGGGTGGAAATCTGGTCTAAACAACTTTAATACCACAACGCGTCTCCACAACGGATAGTTGTCTTCCTCAAAATCCACCTGAGGAAGACAACTATCCGTTGTGGAAACGCGTTGTGGTATTAAAGTTGTTTATACCAGGTTTCCACCCATCTCCTAAGTGAATCTGCGCTCCTACTGAGTAACCCTTTCTTTATTGCAAAACTCTCTCACCCTCCGAGTGTGTGGTTACCGGAGCTGCGGTTTGCGGAGAAATCCCCAACACACGACAGTGTGGAGCCATAGGACCTGCGGTGACATAGGAGCCCTGTGACGCGCGGATCATCTGATTCTACCCCACGTGACCCAGAAGCGGAGGAGCAGCGTTGATCAGTGCGGGCATCAGGAGAACCCAGTAAAAGCTCTCACTGAGGTTGTGCGGAGGTGACACAACCGGCACAGGTGAGAGTCCCCCCTCACACTCCTCTAAACCACCCCAAAATAGCATACCAGGTCTCTTCTATGGGAGCGCTTCCTATCTCTTTTCTTTCATCCCAGCATGATCTGACATTCGACTGAAATGCTAACTATTAGCCTGCCAGATAGACTACTACAGTCTCCAAGATGAAGACTGTGCCTCATTTACATGAGAAAATGTAAGTATATAAATCCTTTTTTTTCACCTTTAACATTACACTGTGAGCTCAGACAGTGATGGTTAGACTGGATTTATGAAGCTGCAGGTGCAGACAGTGATATCTGGGGGGGCATAAACAACTTGATAGGTTCTCTTTAATTGATCTTGAAAGTTTTTATTTTCGTGTTTCATTTATTTTTTCATAAACAATATGTAATTACATTACACAGTGTATGTACAAATGGACAAAAGTAGACAAATTGACTAATCGGCTTCAGAAGCCGTGTTCCTCTGGTCGTTTGGAAGGAGACGATCATATTGTTTATATTTCCTTCCTTTCCAGGTCTCAGTTCTCCATTTTAGTGGAAGTGGTGGTTGGTGGTAAAACTGAGACTGTGTCAGTTCTTGTGAATAATGGGGCCGGAGTCAACCTGGTCGATTCTTGCTTTGCTCAGACCCATGGTCTCGTCTGTAGTGTATTAACAAGATCCATTCATATCTTTGTAATTGACTCTGCTCCTCTCAACTAGAAGGCCCTTTCCCAAATCATTCACAATGTGACCTTGTTTATAGAGAACTCTTAACAAGCAGTTCCTGTCTTGCTACGTCTTGGAGAATCAGCTTACACACATCGACATAACCCGGTGATTGAGTAACGGTGCAGAGAAATAGTTAGTTGGGTCAATTTTTGTGAGAAGCATTACCTGGGTACTACTATTTCTGCCGTATTGGTTAAGTCTACTCTTACGTCTCCAATGGAGGTGGTTAAAGTACTACCAGAGAATAGGAGTAATGCTCAACCTCCACCCCAGGTTAATGTCAGGCCTAGACTTCCCCAAGGGTAAAGTGTGTGGTGACTCCCAATAAGTACCCTGTGGGTAGAGTCCCAAGACATTAGGGACTCCTCTGTTGTCTGCCATCCTAGAAAAGTTCCCAGGACACAGTACCTCGAGGTCCGCGCTGCCACTTCAGAAAGGAACAAAAGAAGCCAGTACAAGGGAATGTCTGGATCAACGATTCTTCTTTATTGTCCTACGCGTTTCAGAGTTATCTCCCAACTCCTTCATCAGGGAATGTCATTCCCTGATGAAGGAGTTGGGAGATAACTCTGAAACGCGTAGGACAATAAAGATGAATCGTTGATCCAGACATTCCCTTGTACTGGCTTCTTTTGTTCCTTTCTGAAGTGGCAGCGCGGACCTCGAGGTACTGTGTCCTGGGAGCTGATTATACCACAGGGATCTGTGGAGAGTACGGTCCTGCAGCAGCTACTTGTATCTGAGCGATCATTACCAGTTGTGGGTTTTCACAACTGTATCAGGTGAGCAGCCTCTTTATATAACCTTTTGTCCTTCTTCAAAGAAGATATCACCCTATGTGCGCATTCTTGAATTTTTATAGATCCTAGAAAAGTATCCTTTATCAGCAATCGTATGCATGGTAAAAACAACATTCAGGTACCGACCTTAGTGTGGATGACTATGAATGGGTATTCACCAAAATCATCAGGTGGAGGTGTGCCTCTGGAGCTCTTGGCTGTAAGCTAATTGATCCATTTATGGTGACAGCCATACTCAACCTTATGTGTTTTCAGCTTAACCTATCCTCCATACTCAATGTATACAATATATTCCACAGGACATCACTAAGGAAGTGTGTCATGGCCCGAGATCTGATTATATGTTCTTTATCTCATTTTGTCATGTATGGGGATCAGGAAAATCTAAAGTCTGCGAAGTTAACTCAAGGACATTTGTGCAGTCTGACCGTAGGTTATTTCCAGACAAGTCTGAGCTTAGAGTTTTGAGGCCCCTCATAGATGGCAGGGTACTGTCACAAGTTGACTGCTCTGCAGTCTGTTTATTTTAAATGTTGTTAATTTTCTTTGGGACATTAAGGGTTAATGTCAGTTTTTCCCTCACTATTGTTTCTGATGCCTTAATCAGGTGATGTGGTTGATGACCACTCTTCCACCCTATAAATAGTCTCATGACCCATCACTTGGTAGAGCCTTATTTGCATGACTGTCCTTGAGTGTGGAGCTCTTTTGCTGCTAAAGACCAGGTGTCTTGGAGCAGAGATGTTGATGCCTTTTGAGTCTGGCTTCTACCTTCAAGTTTGATATCCTTTTTGTCTTACTCCAGTCTGTCAATCTATCCCTGTGTGTTATTAGAGGCCTACACACTAGGCAGGGTTGCCTTAGGTGACAGGGAAGGACTAAGAATATGACGGTGGCACGGGGAAGGACCTGCTTAGGACCGTTAAGGCAGGAAGAGGCAGACCCAGACCAGTGTCAGTAGGTGTCTCTATCCCCTGCTCCTTACTATTAAGGCCTTCCTGTCCTTTTCTATCCCACTGTCCTTTTGTGTTACACCATGTGGCGGACATTTTTCCTATCCACATGTAACAGTTTCCTTCTGATGCATGACGTTGCTAGGCCTCATGTGGCTGAAGTGTGTGGGACGTTCCTACATGATGAACATCACAAAGCATTCACTGATCTCAGGGAGACCAGTCCAAGAAAACACTGCGGGCAGCTGGCTAAAGCGCTCAACACAGTGAATTCCTAGGCACATTGCCCCCTGAGAATTATGAATATGCAAATAGAGTCTGTGGAGCCTCAGTTAGGAGTCTCAAACACAGGACTAGCCAGATATCCCTCCAGAGAAGGACCCAGCCAAGGGGTGGCCCCTTGTGGAGAACACCATAACCACCATATTAAGTGGCCCTTTTAGTCAATATCCAGCTCTTTTACAAGCTTAGAGATATGACAAGGAAAGACCAAGGCCAGGTATCCTAGCCTAGAATCCAATCAAGACCTGAATCCAATCAAGCACATCTGGGACATCATGTCTCGTTCCATCCACCAATGCCACGTTGCAACACAGATTATCTAGGAGTTGACTGATGCTTTAATGCAGATCTGGGAGGAGATCCCTCAGGAGAACATCTGCTGCCTCATCAGGAGTATGCCCATGCATTCTAGAGTGATCATACAGGCACGTGGAGGCTATACACACTACTATACCTAATTTCCTTGTCTTGAGGCATTTCCACTGAAATTGGATCAGCCTGTAATTTAATTTTAGACTTTGATTTTGAGTATCATTCCAAATCCAGACCTCCATGGGATATTAATTTTGGTTTACATTGGTCATTTTTCTGTTTTCTTTTTCTCAGTGCATTCCACTATGTAATGAATAAAGATTAATTACTGGAATATTTCATTCATTGAGATCTATGATGTGGTATTTTAGTGTTCCCTTTATTTTTTTGGAGCAATGTATGTCCTTCTTATACTAGTCCATCCCTGTCCTTCTTATTCATAGTATGGTCACACTAATGATTTGTATGGATGCAAAACTATGTTCTTCTCATGAGCATCTATGCCTCTTTTAATGCATCCCATTATTTTTTAACCTTGGCAGCAGCTATCTGACATTGGTCAGTAAAGTTAATAAAGTTAGTGTGCTGTCAAGCCATACACTCAACTCTTTTTCAGTGACAGTTTTACCCAGTGTTTTACAATTAAGTACATAATTATAAATTTGATTTCCTCTGCCCAAGTGCATGACCTTACATTTATCCACTTTAAACTTCATTTGTCATTTCTCAACTCAAGCCTATAACTTACATAAATCATTCTATAATATTAATTTATCCTCCTCTGTATTGATTTCCCTGCAGAGTTTAGTACCACCTGTAAATATTGAAATACAGCTCTGTATGCCCCATACAAGGTCACTAATAAACTTGTTAAAAGAAGAGGAGCGCCCAATACTGACCTCTGTGGTACCCCACTGTTAACTATGACCCAGTCCACATGTTTTCCATTAATAACCACCCTTTCATTCCTATTACTATGCCAGTTCTTAACCCTGTTACACATATTTATTTTCCCCTTTTCACATTGTTCTCATTTTATGCACCAACTTTTTGTGTAGCACCATATTAAATGCCTTTAAAAAGTCAATTTGACAAGAGTCACTGCATTTTGCTGGTCCAGTCTGGAACTTACCTCTTCATAGAAGCTGATCAGATTAGTTTGACAGGAACGGTCTCTCGTAAACCCATGTTGATAATAGGTCATGAAGTTATTCTTCTTGAGATATTCCAGTATCATCACTTAGGAAACCCTAAAGGATTTTACCCACAGTAAAAGTTAAACTTATTGACCTATACTTTCCAGGCTCAGATTGTCTCCCCTTTTTGAATATTGGCACCACATTCGCTATGTGCCAGTCCTTTAGTACAGATCCTGTAATAATGGAATCTGTGATGATTAAAAATAATCGACTGTCTGTCACGGTACTTAATTTCTGTAGTACTCGGGGGTGTATGCCATCCGGGCCTACGAATTTGTCTATTTTATTGATTTTGAGAAGATGCCGTACGTCCTGCTGGGTTAAGCAGGTGACATTTAATGGAGAATTTGTTATCCATGATCATGTCATCTGTCATGGGATTTTCTTGTATAAATAATGGCATTTTTATAACAGATATTAAACATTAAGACATCTGAATGAATGTATGCGATTTGTTTTCCAGACATATATGAATCATCATCAGACTGTGAGCCGACGGATACAGTTCCTAGAAGCTGCCAAATTACCACTGATGTTGAGCAGGTCACACAGGTCCTAGATCTTTCAAAACTACGTAACTCTGAGGTTCGCGAAGATGGGAGACTTGTGTTATCAACCGAGACAGGTACATTACATGTATCCTAACTGCAGGGTGGTATATATGGTTATTTATTTCTATTAATGATATTTGTCTGTTTATTTTTTTTTGTTATTATTTTTATTGGAGACTTTTTTCGTACATTTTCTGGACAATTGTATTTTTTCTGTATATTAATGACTGACATTTGATTGAAGCTGATTACTTGGCACTTCAGTATTGATTGAGACCCCAGTGTCTTTTATAGCCTTCTTTTTCACTAGTCTGGTTATTTTACATACTACCCGGTCATCTTTTTGTTTCACGGGACTGTCCTAGAGTAGTTAAGATTATACCAATGAACCTCCAAAAGTGGGAATTCCTTATTTTGTGGGTTTTTTGTGGCATTGGGTGAATAAGAACTAGTAGTTTAAAAATGTCACAATAATGAAGGTAAGCATTTGTGTTGTACAGGCCTCTGAAAAAGAAACAATAGAAAACTATCCCATACTGTTCAGATGCCATGTCATACTCGTAGAAGACATTTTTTGCAGGGTAGAATACATTGCGATACAAAAGGCATCACTTCATCGCAAACTGGGTCATGCAAACTGTGTGGGCCATGCTAAAGGCTGAGTACATATGACTGCTAACAGCTGCAACATACAGTCAGCTATTCTATAGAGATACTGTCATAGCCATAAGGGGGTGCAGAGATGGTAGTCACACCCATGCCTTTTTGCTTCAGGGGTCACAAAGTCCTTTCGGTTATATAAAAAGACAGTAGACACTAATATAAATAATTCATGGTAAATTGTGCCTGGCAATTCCATTCTATAATTTTTACACTTCTTATGGGAAAGGGAAATGTTAGTGAAGCTGAGCTGATCATTGTGATACCTTGTCTTCAGATATATATCCAGGATATCCATAAGATTGAGGATAATTTACAGATTCCTGGATGTCTGACCACTGGCATCCCCAGTTATCCAGAGAATAAAGCTTTGGATATTGAGAACTGAGCTCTGCAGAGTCCTGTCTGGAGGCAAGAATGCCTAACCTCTGCTCTATTCATACATGGAACTCCTGTAAAAAGCCAAATACTGACCTCAGCTACTTCCAGCATTGAATGGATGACATGTAAAGAGGATAACATATGATTCTGGGTATACCCCTTAACTACATGTACCCTAATTCCCTTCCACTTGTGTTTTTGTTGATTACTTGCATTGCAGAGTCAAGGCAATGGTTAAGTACTCCAAAAACTGAGGACATACCTTTTATCATAAGGAGTGCATCAGAATACTTAGTAACTCTCCTATAACATTTGGAATACTCCTAGAAAAAGAGGATACCTCCCGGAGGAGATGGTAAACCTCCCAGGAACCATATAACCTACTTGGAAACCTTCCAGAACAAGCATTTCCATATGACTTCCTGTGCCTGACTCCTGGATGGTCCATGATAACAAGGAGCCTTGATATCTAACTGCGTCTTCAAGGGTTGAGCTGGTGGGAAACTGAAAACAAACCATCGTGGGTTACTCTGGAGGAAGCTTCCAACAGAAATGGCTTGCCAAACTCAGAAATAGTCTCTTATTTATGCGACTCGCAGAAAAGACTACCAAGAGCTCTTACTGTGAAAGCAGCCATACATTCCTGGAGATTACAAAATCACTTAAAAGTCATTCAGTATCGCCTCCGTCCTGGATGTCAATAGACCTCTTAGGGCATCTTTCGGCTCAAATAAAAATAGGTTCGTGGAAAGAGGCATGGAAGGGTTACAGCCACAAAAAGCTGTGGTTGTTGCCACTAAAACGTGTGGATAACTAGGCAGAAAAGTTAGCATGTTTGGCCCACAGGTAGTAATCTCAATAAAAGGAAATTCATCCATCGTCCGTCTATACACAAGAAGAAACACTAATACTATAGATGATCCATCCCAGGGTCCATCGGTGTTATCTGACTGATCCTTTTCGGACATGGATTGCACATGCTGTAAGTTTGATAGAAAACTCAGCATAAACAGAAATCTACCTTTAACTCTCCGGGTTTGTCACTTGTTTTCCAGCGGCAAGACATTGAGTTGGCAACCGCCATATATCAGAATAACGGCTTTTGCTGGCAGCCTGCGTTGTGATAAAGGAGAGATTTTACAGACAGGGTGTGGGTATCGGAGATGAAGTATATTGCCTGTCAGGATAGACTCGCTGTGTCGGCTGTTGTCACCGTGATTGAATATATGTGCTCGGACTGCAGAACTATCACATGACGTGTTATAAATACAAGCTGCTAAGAGTCACTCGGAGAGAACGCTCTCCGATTCTAGCGCACCTGTCACCTAGACTTCTCCACTGTAGCACACACGAAGGAGCACAAAGCAATCACTTCTTTTTATTTATGACTTGTAGACTATATGGTTGGCGCAATGATTACCTCACCGGTCTCTTCCCCTCCCTCCTTCTCATGACTTATATGTCAGCCCAGACAGTGGTGCTTTAGAAACTGTCTTAGTATTTCAAGAATTTTTTATTTTATTCGCTCTCCTGAAAGTCTCTCTGGTCTGCTAATGTTTCAAACTAATTAAAGCCAAGCCAGGTTCATTTTTATAAAATTGGTGGAAATTCTGTTTAGTTAGATCTTCATCTTTTTTTATTTAGCTATTTCTTTATATCTTGATTTTATATTAGTTTTATCTGTTTTTGGAAAAGACAGGTGGCAACTAATGATTAGTGCTACTGTTTTAAGTCCCAGGAGAGTTGTAATGTAATGTAGCAAGGTCCAACGGTATTGCAAAGTAAAATAGTATTGATTTGACAGTAGAAGATGTTTTAGCAGATTCCAGTGGTGTGCTAGTAGTGGTGAACATGTCAAGTACCTAAATACTCAGGCAGAATGCGGCTGACAGATCCAACCTGTAATGGCCACTTTACACGCGGCAACAGGAAGATAGAAAACGGCAGGTGTCGGAGACAATTGTACCTTTCACCTTCAAAATACCTTGAAGTGGCTGCGTGTAATTCAGGTATCTGCAAGGTGTTTTGAAGGTAAAAGGTACAATTGTCTCCGACACCTGCCGTTTTCTATCTTCCTGTTGCTGCGTGTAAAGTGGCCATAAGACTCAAGAGCACAAGGTGCGCACAGGAACTGTATCATCTGTCTGAGTCATCTGGCACAAGCCACTCTGTTAGGCAGAACCCTGAGTGACCTTGACATCCTTTAACCCCTATACAGGGATCTAGATTTACAATAGGGTCCAGGAGATTGTTGCCTATAGAAAGCAGTAGTCAAGAGACACGAATGGTCACCAAGCAGAGTCAAAGCCAGGAGGTCAGAACAAGGACAAAATCAAGATCCAAATGCATAGTCAGGGAGCCGAGTCAAAGCCAAGATAGCAGAAAAGTACAAAATCATGATGAAAAAGAATAGTACAAAAGCAGGTCAAAGTAGAACTGTTAAACACTAGATACCATCTAGTTAAGAAAACCATAAACTATTTCTGGCAGCTTGAAAAAGGGGATGAAGGTATATGTAAGGTGTGGTACTTTCCGGTAGGCTGGAGCTTAGGACCTAATGACCTCAACCGGACTGCCCATACATTAGCACTCTCAGGCTGGGAAGTAGTAGAGGTCTGAGAGACTTTAACTGGGATGAGTGGAGCCAACTCTCTCCAGAATTTCCTGCACAGACTTCTCCTCAATCACCAGCCCCACAGGGTGAATACAGTGATGTTAAGAGACCAAAGCGGAAGTCACAGGAGAAGGCTCTTGTGGACATGTGGCACCCCTATCACCAGTACCCTCTACTGAGTGAATATGGCAGTGCCTGGTGACTAAAGCAGAAATCACAAGAGCAGGCTCTAGTGGGGATGTGACCAGAACAAAGACAGGAAGCCGCCATGGGAGGAAGACAAAGATCCTGGCACTGGAACCAGTATAAATAAGTAGCGCATATATTGGCCAAATAATATTTAACTTGATAGATCCTAATTTTAAGGTTTCAAATCTAGCACTTGGCTCGTCCCCAAAAATATCCAAGTAAGTATGTATCATACTTACCTTCCAGTGGATTCACCTTCTATCACCGCAGTTCCCGTCGGTCTCCTGTGATTTGTAATCTGCTGGCAGCGTCAGTGTTTCAGTAAGCACACTGGAGGTTAAAACTCAAAAAAAGTCTGAGAGTCTCATTCTGGCCTTTTTATGGCTCTCATAGAGATTGCATTAGTAGGTTGTGACATATCTTCTGATATCCGGAATGTCAGACGTTACAGGCACAAGATGGCACCATGGGGCAGGAGCGGCATCGGTAAAAGGTGGAGCTGCAGTAAAGTGAGTGTATGACAGAATGCACCCGTTTAAAGAACCACTCCTAAAGCTGAAAAAAAAGATATTGCAGTGGTACTTTAAAGCTATTGGAATAACGTTTGATATTATGACACATTTTGAGTCAGTGCAACCCTTAGTCAATATTTAGCTGTAGTCCTCTAGATAATAGTACGATACAGTGTAACTATCACTATACATTTCAAAAGTACCATAATATATAGTAGAGGTTCTAAGTAACAGACAAGAAAGTCCTTCTTACCGCGATAATCCGACCAGGCTGCAGTCTGGAGCACAGAATTATTTCTCCCAGGACATATAAAATGCAAAAGTAGGGCAATCCAGCTTCACAAGTGAGCAGACTTCTTTATTAAATTGAAAACTAAAAATTGATTCCCGTACATACAGATTGCTTGTAATGCATTGAATTCTACGCGTTTCGGAAATCACATATGCAAAGCATGTGTGAGGTTATGACGCAATTTGAGTCAATAGTAGTGATGGGTGAATCCGAACTGTAAAATTCGGGGTCTGTACCGAACATCTACAGTAGTGTTCGTGCACAGATCCCGAACATGGGTTTCCCTGGGAAATTCTGTTACATTTGGGATCCGGGGACTGTAAAACAACGCACATTATTAATAATCATTATCATTATACTAAACGGGTCTCGTGGGTCGTGTTCTGCCGTCCCACTGTCCCAGTCACATCTACTTCTGGTGCTGCTCTTTTAACTTCCGGGAATATTCACTGCATTGTCAAGAACCGCTCAGTTTCTCGGCAGTGTTCGCGATGACGTCAGGGTCACTCAAGTTCATGGCTTAGCTATGAACTTGATTGACCTTTCTGATGGCACCCAGCTCAGCCCGAGTCGGCTTGTCCCTCTGAACATACACTTTCTGTTCAGATCGATGAAGCAGAGCTGACATTGCTCTGCCTATGGACTACGTTGGACTTAACAAAATGGTCCGGGTGAGTCTGCCGACCCGAGCATTGTCCGGTTCGCCCATCACTATTCAGTATGACTCTTAGTCAATATTTCCTTGAAGTTCTCTAGATAATAGTACGATACAGTGTAACTATCACCATACATTGCAAAAGAAATATATAGTAGAGTGTCTAAGTACCAATGCCATAATGTCTGAGAAAATGTTGCCATATGAATGATCTCACATACAAATTACGGTATGCGATACAAAGAACAAATAACAGCTACAACCCTAATGCAATCTAATAACAGCACTGTGCAAGGTGCACCCTAAATAATAATGCTACACAATCTTCTACCCTGGTCAGCCCTGGTTTTGTATTGTTGGTGATTTTTTTGTGATTTTTTTTTAACATATAGATAGAAGCTAAAAAGTCTAAAACAACAGTATAGAAACTTCTGAGCTCAGGCTATTCAGGCTTAGTCGGCACGAGATCTTCCTATTAGTAGTAAATCATTTCTGTAATGTGCATAATAATGCCACCATTGCGCTGATTTCCAATCCCCACGCCGCTGCGGCTGCTACTTGATCAGGTAAGATTTGCCGCATTTAATATTCCTTCCTCTAATTGAACAGAGTCAGGGCTTGTTATTTAATAGAAGAGTTCAAGTCGCTAATGACAGCATGTATTGCTCCACTGAGTTTGCATCAAAACCAGTCATTTACTTTAAAATTACAAGCTGCAAAAATGTATTTATTTCCTCCCCAGTAACGTTAGAGATTCGCGATCATCATTTTAATTAAAGAAGTTTTGGAATTCACTTCAAACACTTTAACTTTCCTGAGTTTAGAGAGAAATTAATCTAGAGGCAGAAGGGCGGCTTTTTTTTTTTTCTCTGACATATTATGCATTAAACGGTGAGTGTTGTCTACATATAACGGGGTGAAAAGTGTTTCTCTTATATGAGACTACAAATTTAATGCAGATGTCAATTTACAAAGAAGCAAAGACATCAACAAGCTGACATTTTGTGAGTGTGCTGGTTTTCCATGGCATGGATCACAAGAGCCACCTACTAGAGATGAACGGAGCAAAACTTTAAAGTTCGGTGTTCATGCCGAGCAAAGACTTAATAAAAATATCAATGTTCGGGGTTTTGAGTGTGCAAGCCACTGTAGCGAGCATCGCTGTGCTCGGGTACACTTAGTATTCGGCCCAATTTGAGCCGCTTAAGGTGCCTTTACACGCCGCCACCGCGGCGAGAAATCTGACTGGTAATCTGTAGCCCCATCACCATCACCATGAAATTGCCTCGAAATTGCGGCATGTATTTGGGGAATCTGGCGGCGATAAAAAAGGTTGTGCCTGGTACCAAATTCACAGCACTGCTGCAAAATCAGAGGCAATCAGGAAGGCGAAATTCCAGGCTTTTGGCGTGTGAAGGGGCGATAGGGATGGAATCTGCGTCGCCTATTGATTTCCCGGAGGCGTGCCACAGGGTGCTGGAGACGTGCCCGTCAGCGATGATTGGTGGGGGCTAGTGTGTTTCCATAGGCTGTCACTTCACAGGGCGCCATATTTGAACAGCTGTCCATTCACCATCACACAATGGCAATGGCGTCATGTATTAACCAGCCTTCCAGAGCAGGCTGGCCAATCATAACGCTATTGCGTTGTCCAATGATTGTGTTTGGGGCGCAGTGTACAACAATTTGGCTCGCCTATGTTCTCATCGCGATGAACAGGTACGCCTACATTACTTTGTGGATTGCGGCGTGTGAAGCTGCGACGGGAGTCTACCGGATGTTTCCCGCTGTTGGTGTGGCAATGCCCGGGGAGACACCTCGCCTTAGGTTGAGGGCGAAATTTCGGTGTGTAAAAGCGCCTTCGGTGTTCTGAGGCAACCATGAAAAATGTGCACGCGCACGTTAGATTGCCTCCTATCGCCACCAAAAGTTGCGGCGTGTAAAGGTACCCTTACAGTGTTTCACTGGCTCACACTGGGGGTACAGTTAGTGATATCAGCTGTAGTATGTACCAAAAAAGAAAATGTCAAAACTCCACCCTCTCCCAGGAAGCTCTTTCTTCCTGGTTGGCTGTGTGTGGGCTGACAGCCAAACTGCCCAATCAGTGACTTCCAATGACATTTGAGTCCAGAACAGGACTTTATCTAAAGTCCGGCTGAACTCGCAGAACAAGAACTTCTACAGGTCCACTCATCACCAGTAACTACCCAGTAAAGGTCTCCATTCACATTGTATAGCTGTTTGCCAAAAAATGTGACTCTCCATTTATAATCTTTTTCTGTTTATGAGGGTCTTAGTTTGTAGGCTCTACACATTACATAGCTGTTTGATGAAAAATTATCCGATGGCTATCTCCCCCACACACAGGAATGTTTGGTTTGGATAAAAGCTCCTCTGTTATGTATAAGACTCTTCTGAAAGTAGAATTATCTCCAGAAAGAACATAAATATTTAGCAAGTTGGCTCTTTCTCTTGCCTCCAACATCACAATTGGGGAGAGTCAGGGGTCCACAATGCATATCAAACCATCAGCTGGTTCTATTGACATTGGCCAACTTTACCCTAACGTACATGGTGTCTTTAATACAATTGTCTTCTCCTTTAACTAGAATTGGACTATCAATATTGAGTCAACTCAGATTCTTCTTCAGAAGAACTCAGTGTTGCAAGGCTTATTAGGGTCAGACGCTGACTTTATAGGATAGCTACAGCCAATAGGTGGCACTAGAGAGACAGTTTTCTCCTTTCTGGAGGAGAGCTAATTTGCATACCATTTTCTAGAAGGCATTGCCTGGTCTCTAAGTTTCCAAATTGGTGTCTCAACAAAGAGTGACAATATCTCCCCTTTTAGCCTTAAAAAATTAAAGGGAATGTCCACAATTGTAATATTGATCCTTTGAAGCTGGGTGTCCACCCCTAATATGAGACCAATATCACTGCCCAGGACAACCCCTTTAATGCTTTTATAAGGCTCTAAAAATATGTCTGGTCCAACATGCACAACTTTATGTTCTTCTCAATACTATAGCACATGCTCAACAGGGTGAGAGAGTTTATACCCATAATAAATGATGGTAAGGAAACATGCCAACTTGCTGTGCAATGTTTTTTTATTTAGAAAAAAACACCAAGTAAATAGTGGCATCTACACTTTACAGACATAATAAAATGACATAAAAGTACAAGGATTGCTCACAGAGTATACAGAAGGTTCTTTCTGAACCCAAATCAGATGAGAAAAGAGGTCAAATGTTCACACAGGGTATGCAGGAATCGCAAAGGGGAACCATGCAGGGTAGAGACTTGTTATGAGTGGGATAATACAGGTACCAAGATCCTCTCTAATTCCCTCAAAACTAAGGTGCCCCCAGCTCCTATCCCCTTAAGGAACCACAGTTGCAGCTAGTAGAAAAAGTCCTGCCTTCGCATTATGTCGGCCTCAAGACGTCACCTGGGGCCCCCTGAGGAAGCTCTGGCAAGTGAAACACTTTGGGACGTTTCAAACACCCCCCGGGTGACGTCTTGACACAGCAAGTTGGCATGTTTCTTTTCCCTCATTCATTATGGGTATAAACTATCTCACCCTGTTGAGCATATGTTACAGATATGTAAGGAGAGACCCAATTATTTGGTTTCATCATTTTTCATGTGCCACCCAACTCTTTATATTAATACTGGTTCTTCTCAATACTTGGCACCAGAGACAGGAAGGACAAGGAACTTTGGGGAATGAGCACACAATGTCTATTTCAGGTGGGAAAACACGCTGAGTTTTCCATGGTGAAGATGCTTTGGGAATCACCAATTGTTTTTTTTCCCCATAAGTGACTTTTAAAGGAGTGGTCCGAAGGCTGAAGAAATTTCAATATAAACCCTATATATTTATTACCTCATAATACACTAATTTCTAATATGACTGCAGTAAAATTCCCTACCCTTCCTTGACTATGTTATCTAACTACTACTGATTTTTAACCCTACTTCCTGTGTGGTAATGACATTTCATTTGAGATTCTCAGTGCATTCTGGATTCTACAACAGCGTAATCAGGGAGCAGAGGCTGCGGTCACTGGTACAGCCTTTGCCCCCTTGGTGAAATGAAGAATTGACACTGATTTTATTGGCTTGTCCCTGTGTGCTGTCATTATGTGATTTCTATAGTGACGGTGTGCTCTGTTTTTATAAAAATCCTGGTTCCACAGCACCCGCAGCTACTAGGGGCACCAACGCCCACAGGGAGGCGCACGTTCAGCTCAGGGAGACCCACCTGATTTCACATGCACATAAGAAACAGCACCTCACCAGCTGGATTATTTTCAGTCTTTATTCAGTGCTTCATTCCTGTCCAGTGCACAACGTTTCGGTCTGATGACCTTTTTCAAGTGCTCTGTTTTGCCAGCTTAAATTAGAGCTGACAACAGAGCAACGCGCACTGTCAGTGCATGATGTCAGACTACTCAGCAACATGCAGAGACCAGAACTGCTCCCACAGTGATATTATTTGTGCTGGCCATGTGGGTCTGCAAGGTGCTAAATACTGTGATGCCACGCACTACAGTAAACTCTGCTCTATTGCCGGCTCAACTGATCTGAGCTGGGGAAACAGGGTGCCCTCACTGTGGAAATCACATAATAACAGCGCACTGGAACAAGAGCAGTCCCTAAACTGAGTGTCACTGATGAAGCTTCATTTCAGGGAGGGGCAGAAGCTGTGCATGTTACCGCAGCATCTGCCCCCCGAAGAAGCTTCAGTTGTAAATCTGAGCATGCAGGAAGTAAGGAAAAGAACAGTAGTAGTTGGATTAAAATTCTTCAGACTTCTGAACACCCCTTTTAAGCTTTTTCTTAATTTCCTGAGCAATTTTATGATAGCTAGCATTTTTTGTGTTTTTCCAGCATTATTATGGTTTATTTCTAACTGTTCTTTGTGATGGATGATATATAATTACATCATATGTCATGTCTGCCATTGATAAAGAATCACATGCCAAAACTGCACCTTTCCGCCAACCCAAGATCCCCCCGGCTGTTAACTAGTTAAATCCCACTGTCAATCACTGAGAGCAGCATTTACCATGTGCAGACAGGAAGTGCATCATTGATCCTGTCCATCACGGTGACTGTCATGTGATCACATGGCACTGATGGGTTGTCATGACAGCCGGGCGGTCAGTTGAAGACCCCTGTGCTTGTCATCATAACCCTCCTGTAAACATGGTGAGCCGCCTTTCATTGAAGATAGTGATTTCTGCTATACAAAGTGATGCTGATGCTGAGGCTGATGCACTGGTCCATATAGCATAAATAAAAAAAAAATAAAAAAAACAACTTTGTGGAATTGCACTTTTTTTTTTGCAATTTCACTGAACTTGAAATTAATTTTCCAGTATAATATGAATGGTGTCTTTCAAAAGTATAACTCAACCCGCAAAGAAACAAGCCATCCTAGTCCTATATATATAAAATGAAAAAAAATGCTATGTCTTTTGGAAGAAGGGGGAAAAATGAACAATGGAAAATAGCTTGGGAGTGAGGGGGTAAAGCTATCACATTGAGTTATGTACAGAGCATCTTCAGAGCAGAAAATGCCTAAAGAATGGATTGGTCACTTCCTTTAACCGTTTGACGTCTTTAGAAACCTAAAGAGCTCAAAATACTAAACAAATAAAGTTGTTTTTAAATAGTGTAATATGGCGACCAGCTACATTGTAAATATCCAGAATGTATCACAGGGGTGGTTGTCTTCTGAGATGTAAACCTAGGATGCATACTCTGGGACCTCTAGTTCCATGACTTTTGTTAAAGCATTCGGGGCCAGGTTTACTGATAGCTGGAGAGATGAGTGGGTCTGGCTATCCAGATACCTCCGTTCATACGTGTGTCTCTCATGGGACAATGGTTTGTCTGGCACATGGTCAGTCAGTGAGAAGGAGATGCTGTGTGTACTGACCAGAGTCTGTGTGAGTGGAGTCTGATGTTGCTTCTCTGGGATACTTCTGTGTAATAACTATTGCGGACAACTCAGGAGTCTAATGGCGTTGGATCAAAGACACTGCTGAGACTAGGTATTAACCCCTTCATGACCTTGCCATTTTTTGCAATTCTGACCAGTGTCCCTTTATGAGGTTATAACTCGGGAACGCTTCAACGGATCCTAGCGATTCTGAGATTGTTTTTTCGTGACATATTGGGCTTCATGATAGTATTAAATTTAGGTCGATAATTTTTGCGTTTATTTGTGAAAAAATCAAAAATTTTGCAATTTTCAAATTTTGAATTTTTCTTCCGGTAAACCAGAGAGTTATGTGACACAAAATAGTTATGAAATAATATTTCCCACATGTCTACTTTACATCAGCACAATTTTGGAAAAAAAGAAAAATTTGTTAGGAAGTTATAAGGGTTCAAATTTCATGAGCAATTTTTCATTTCTCCACCAAAATTTACAAAACCATTTTTTTAGTGACCACATCCCATTTGAAGTCCCTTTGAGGGGTGTACATGACAGAAAACACCCAATAGTGACACCATTCCAAAAACTGCACCTCTCAAGCTACTCAAAACTACATTCAAGAAGATTATTAACCCTTCAGGTGCTTCACAGGAACTAAGCAAATTGGAAACAAAAAAATGGATATTTTAATTTTTCTAACACAAATGTTCTTTTATCCTCAATTTTTTCATTTTCACATGGGCAAAAAGATAAAATGGATCCTAAAATTTGTTGGGCAATTTCTCCTGAGTATATCGATACCACATATGTGATCATAAACCACGGTTTGGGCGCACGGCAGGGCTCTGAAGGGAAAGAGAGCAATTTGACTTTTGGAGCTAATTTTCCATTCAAAAAGTGATATGGCGCTCCTTCACTTCTGAGCCCTGCCGTGCGCCCAGTGGTTTATGACCACATATGAGGTATCGGTGTACTCAGGAGAAATTGCCCAACAAATTTTAAGATGAATTTTATCCTGTTACCCATGTGAAAATGAAAGAATTGAGGCTAAAAGAACATTTTTGTGAAAAAAAAGTACTTTTTCCATATTCACAGATCAATTTGTAAAGCATGTGGGGGTTCAATATGCTCACCACCCATCTAGATATGTTCCCTGGGGGGTCTAGTTTCCAACATGGGGTCACTTGTGGGGGAGCTCCAAAGTTTAGGCACACAGGGGCTCTCCAAATGCGACATCGTGTCCGCTAACAATTTGAATGGAAAATCACCTCAAATTGTTAGCGGACACCATATCGCATTTGGAGAGCCCCTGTGTGCCTAAACATTGGGGTTCCACCACAAGTGACCCCATTTTGGAAACTAGACCCCCCAGGGAACATATCTAGATGCATAGTGAGCACTTTGAACCCCCAGGTGCTTCACAAATTGATCCGTACAAATTAAAAAAGAAAATTTGTGTGAAAAAAAAGTATTTTTACCTTATTATGGATCAGTTTGTGAAGCACCTGGGGATTCAAAGTGCTCACTATGCATCTATAGGTTCCTTGGGGGGTCTAGTTTCCAAAATGGGGTCACTTGTGGGGGAGCTCCAATGTTTAGGCACACAGGGGCTCTCCATACACAACCTGGTGTTTGCCAACAATTGGAATTCTTAGTGGACACCAGGTCGCATATGGAGAGCCCCTGTGTGCCTAAACATTTGAGCTCCCCCACAAGTGACCCCATTTTGGAAACTAGACCCCCCAGGGAACATATCTAGATGCACAGTGAGCACTTTGAACCCCCATGTGCTTCCCAAATTGAGACGTAAAAATGAATAAAGAAACTTTTTGTGAAAAAACATACTAGTCTAGTAGTTACAATTCGCAGCATAGGGGACCCTATACATTTGGGTCTCTCCATGCTGAGGATTCCAGCCCCCTAGCTGCCAAGTTGTACCTGGCTGGCAACCAAAAATACGGCAAAGCTCCATGTCATTTTATTTGTAGAATTTAAAAAAAAAATGACATGGGGCTCTGCCATATTTTTGGTCCAGTCAGGTACAACTTGGCAGCTACGGACTGCCACCAGCCCCCAGCTGCCTCATTGTACCTGGCTGGAACCAAAAATACAGCGAAGCCCTTTTTTAATTTCTAGAACTAATTCTAGAAAAAAAATTACGTGGGGCTCCACCATATTTTTGGTCCAGCCAGGTACAACTAGGCAGCTGGGGGCTGGAATCCTCAGCATAGAGAGGCCCAAGCGTTTTGGGCCCCCCATGCTGCGAATTGCAGCCTGCAACCGCCCCAGAAAATGGCGCATTCATTGAAGTGCCATTTTCTGGCGCTTTACCCACGCTCTTCCAGTTGCCCTGGTGCCGGTGGCTAACTGGGTAATAAAGGGGTTAATGCCAGCTTTTTATTGGCAGCTGGCACTAAGCCCGAGATTCATAATATAGGGCCAATGTTAGACCCGCCATTAGGAATCTTTAGTACGGTAAATAGTCAATAAATACACACAGAGAAAAATCTTTTTATTTGAAAAAAAAAACACAGACACAATTCGGACTCCATCTTTATTATGAAAAGATCCGACGTAGTCCACAACGAAGGTCCCACGACGCTCGATCGCTCAAACGTCGTCCATAACGAAGGTCCCACGATCACTTCCTGCAGCTAGATCCTCAGGATCCAGCTGTAGAAAGTGATCTGACAGATCCAGCACAGTGATCACATAATGGTCACTGTGGATCACTGTGCTGTAGCTGTCAGATCATTTCCTGCAGCTAGATCCTCAGGATCCAGCCGTAGAAAGTGATCTGACAGATCCAGCACAGTGATCCACAATGATCACATAATGGTCACTGTGAATCACTGTGCTGGAGCTGTCAGATCACTTCCTGCAGCTCAGGATCCAGCTGTAGAAAGTGATCTGACAGATCCAGCACAGTGATCCACAGTGATGACATAATGGTCACTGTGGATCACTATGCTGGAGCTGTCAGATCACTTTCTACAGCTGGATCCTCAGGATCTAGCTGTAGAAAGTGATCTGGCAGCTCCAGCACAGAGCTGTCAGATCCGGAGGCGGTGAAGAGGAGGAGGAGGAGCGGGACGCAGTGGAGACAGAGCGGCCGCTGGAGGGGTGAGTGGGAGAGGCGATCGCCGCTCTGGTGATCGGGGGGGCAGGAAGAGGGAAGAGGGGGGGTGACAGGAGAAGTAGGGGGGCACTTAGGAGGAAGCGGGGGCAGGCAGGAGGAAGCGGGCAGCAGGAAGAGGAAGCGGCGGCAGGGACAGGAAGCAGGTGGCAGGAAAAGGGGGTAAGAAAGATGAAGAGGGGGCAGGAAAGAGAGGTGGGGGACAGGGGGGCAGTTAGAGGATGACAGGGGAGAAGATTGGAGGGTAGGGATAGCAGCGGCAGGCAGGGAAGCATTACAGGCGCGGTGATTTTCACTTTCACTTTTGAGTGCCAATCACCGCGCCTGTAGCCGGGGGGGGGGGGGTGGAGGTGGGGGCAAATCAACCCCCCCTGGGGTGTTGTACAACTCCCCATGTACCTGCAGGCCGAGTGACAGGTCAGTGACACCCTCACTCGACCTGCAGGAGCCTGAACATTCCATGGCCCAGGGGGTGGGCCAAGGGTCTGGAAGGGGTTAAAGTAAAATCTGTATTTTAGCACACATGCAACAAATTCAGGGTGTGGGTGCAGCAAACAGGAGCAGAGTAATTAAGAAGTGCAAATAGAAGTTCAAACACAGTGAAGCCAAACAGGAAATTCTCTAAATTAAAGTTCACACTGTTAGCGGCCGATAACTAAATAGTCTATACGTATCAGTTCACACTGATAGCAGCCAAAAATGGAAAAGTCTATAAGTAACTGTTCATATTCAGGGAGGCCTGGAAATGGTATAGTCTCTGAGAACACGGTCCAGAACTGGATGCAGTGCATAGCAATAAAATGCAAGTCCGAAGCAGTCCAGAGCTCTGCAACTGCATTTACATAAACTTAACTGAATGTCCGCAGTGGAACCTTTTAGAGAAAACAGCTTACGTGAAGCAGGGAAAGCTGACAGAATACTGAAGCAGGAACGAACTGTACACAGAGCAACTTGATGTAGCAAGGTCAACTGAAAGCAAGTGGAGATTGGCTGGACTTCAGACTGCAAAGAAGCTTGAAAGAGTTGAATCGGAATAGCTGGTGAAGAGGCACAAACTTGAGAAGCACGGAGGAGCCAGAGATCTAAGCAAAATAGTCAAGCAAGGACTGGAAGATGGACCGGAGCTTATATAGGTAGGAAGATAGAGACTGGGTACAATGGTGAAAAAACCTGCACTGCTGTATTATAGATGAAAGACTCAATTAATATTTTCAATGCAGGTGGCTTTATTCTACGTTTCAAAGTGTATTCCTCACTTCTTCCTCAGGAATACCACCAGTAACTACTGGTGTCCAGTCTCTATCTGCCATTGGCATGAGGGTCCTGCAGCAACTATTTGATTTTTTTCACTGATTGTGTGTTACACAACCACATAAGGTGAGTGAGCCACCCTGATTTTACCTAATCCCATTACTCAGGTAAGACCCTATTGCACTTTATTAAGCCGGAATCCTGACATTCTGTGGGTGGGGTGTATCCAAACCTGTTGGGGCGGGCATACCCTCGAATGGAACAGATTGTTATGTTCCTGTAAAGCCAAAGGAAGGCTCCATTTAATTTTGCCTGTGTCGGTTTATGAATACTTGAATAAACGTACTGGATTTTTAAATGGAATGTGTTTCAGTCACTACCTTGTGGATCAGCAAAGAGAGTTTCCCCATCATATATACTGTATTGTGTGAACTGTCACAAGAGAAATAAATTTTTTTTTTTAATGTTCATCACTGTAGGCAAAGTTTGGGGTCTCCAAATATTTTCAACTGATCCATCAATTGCAACTTATTCAAAAGTCTCTAAACCTTTGTACAAACCTACTTCAGTTCATTCTGCAGTGATTTTATGTACACTTAAAATTTTGTTGCAAATTTAGCAAGATTAAAAAGTTGGAAGAAAAAGTTGAAGATAAAAAATAAAGACCATTTCTGATTTCATGCAAAATATATGAACCGCATTTTAAAACAATTTGAATCAAACGTAGAACATCAAATAACACAAGACAGATAGGAAGAAAAGATCCCTGTACAGCTCACCCTTGTGGTAGAAGAAGTTACTACAATTAAATAAAGTAACTTGATCAGTGCTTGCTTCTACCGTACAGAGCACAATATCCTAATTAAACACAGAAAAACTCTCAGCTTTTACCTCCCCCTGTTTTCTTCGAAGTTTTACAAAACAGGAGGTGCACTTTAATTACCAAGTACCACTGCTTCTCTAAATGTTAATTAAACACTTAACCTAAAGTGCCTTCTTTTAATCTAGCTTATATTTATTAATGTGTTGCTTGCTGAATGGATAAGGTGAAAGATTCATGTCTTAGAGCTATGTTAATAATAATTGGCATATTTGGGTGACATTTCATTATTCATTTATGCTCAAGTGATTTGACAAAGCCTAAGAATGGAAGAACTCTATATGGATGCAATAGTTTGTGCTTTGTTTTCAAAGTTTTTTGTTTATCTATTCATCGAGAACCAAGGGGTTCGGTGAGGATTCAGCGAGACATAGACTGGGGCAGAGTCAGAGATCGATTTGCTAGCAGTTTCTTTACTTAAGGGGATTGGGGAAGAGGGAGGAATTTTCATATATGTTTATATATATACCAGATGGTGGCCCGATTCTAACGCATCGGGTATTCTAGAATATTTGTGTACAGTAGTTTATTTATGAAGATGTAAGGATAATGCAATGCGAAGATGGGTATAAATTCCACGCCAATATCGCTGATTGGTCGCAGCCGCAGCGGTGTCGGTGTACAGCGGTGTCAGTGTACAGCAGTGTTGGTGTACAGCGGTGTCGGTGTGCAGCTGTGGCGGTGTGCAGCAGTGGCGGTAGGCAGCGATGTCGGTGGGCAGAGGTGTTGGTGGGCAGCGGTGTCAGTGGGCAGCGGTGTCGGTGGGCGGCGGTGTTGGTGTACAGCGATGCCGGTGTGCAGCAATGTTGTTGTGCAGCGGTGTTGTTGTGCAGCGGTGTTGTTGTGCAGCAGTGTCGTTGTGCAGCAGTGTCATTGTGCATCAGTGTAGCTGTGCAGCAGTGACGTTGTGCAGCAGTGTAGGTGTGCAGCGGTGTCGGTGTGCAGCGGTGTCGGTGTGCAGCAGTGTCGGTGTACAGTGATGCCGGTGTGCAGCGGTGTCGGTGGGCAGCTGTGTTGGTGGGCAGCGGTGTCGGTGGGCAACAGTGTCGTTGTGCAGCAGTGTCATTGTGCAGCAGTGTCGGTGTGCAGCAGTGTCGGTGTGCAGCAGTGTCAGTGTACAGCACTGTCTGTGTTCAACAATGTTGGTGTGCACCAGTGTCGGTGTGCAGCGGTGTTGGTGTGCAGCGGTGTCGGTGTGCAGCGCTGTGGGAGTTCAGTGGTGTCGGTGTGCAGTGGTGTCGGTGTGCATCAGTGTCGGTGTACAGCGGTGTTGGTGTACAGCGGTGTTGGTGTACAGCGGTGTTGAGCAGGGGTGAGTAGGTGCTGAGCGGGGAGAGTGGGTGTTGAGCAGGGGTGAGTGAGTGCTGAAAGGGGTGAGTGAATGCTAAGTGAGGGTGAGTGGGTGCTGAGCCGGTGAGTGGGTGCTGAGCGGGGGTGACTGGGTGCTGAGCGGTTGAGTGGGTACTGAGATGGGTGACTGGGTGCTGAGAGGGGTGACTGGATGCTGAGTGGGGGTGACTGGGTGCTGAGACGAGTGACTGAGTGCTGAGCGGGGGTGAGTGGGTGGGTGCTGAGTGGGGGTGACTGGGTGCTCAGCGGGGTTGACTGGGTGCTGAGCGGGTGACTGGGTGCTGAGACGGGTGATTGGGTGCTGAGACGGGTGACTGGGTGCTTAGATGAGGTGACTGGGTGCTTAGCGGGTGAGTGGGTGCTGAGCAGGGGTGAGTGGGTGCTGAGCAGGGGTGAGTGGGTGCTGAGCGGGTGAGTGGGTGCTGAGCGGGGGCGAGTGGGTGCTGAGCTGGGGTGTGTCGGTGCTGAGCAGGAGTGACTGGGTGCTGAGCGGGTGAGTGGGTCCTGAGCGGGGGTGAGTGAGTGCTAAGCGGGGGTGACTGGGTGCTGAGCGGAGGTGACTGGGTGCTAAGACGTGTGAGTGGATGCTGAGATGGGTGAGTGGATGCTGAGACGGGTGACTGGGTGCTGAACGTGTGAGTGGGTGCTGAGTGGGGGTGAATGGGTGCTGAGCGGGGGTGCTGGGTGCTCAGTGGGTAAGTGGGTGCGGAGTGGGGGTGACTTGGTGCTGAGACGGGTGAGTGGATGCTGAGATGGGTGAGTGGATGTTGAGATGGATGACTGGGTGCTGAGCGCAGATGACTGAGTGCTGAGCGGATGAGAGTGAGGTTCAGTGGGGCAGTGTGGGATCAGTGGCGGCAGTGTGGGTTCAGTGTGCAGTGTGGGATGAGAGGGGGCAGTGTGGGTTCAGTGGGGGTAGTGTGGGGGCAGTGAGGGTTCTGTGGAGGCAATGTAGAGTGAGAGGGGTGAGCAGGGGTACTTGGGGGTGAATAGCATGATGGAGGAGACTCCACTTACCTCAACATTGTTCCTCTTCCTCCTCTTTTCTTTCTTGCTGCATTGATGTTCTGTAATGAAAGGCCGCGGGAGGCGGGGTTAAAAGAGGGGTGTGTAATGGGCGTGTCTAAGAACACTGTCCTAATGTTGTGGGGTGTCCTTAGTCACGCCCATTATGACCCCCCTCTGTTAACCCCACCCCTGCGCCTTTCATTACTGCACACCAATGCACCAAGAGGAGGAATTCCGGGGTGAGCGGCGGGTGAGCGAGAGCGGGGCAGCAGGAGCATGGAGCGGGCAGGGCAGCAGATGGAGCGGGGCAGTGGGAGCATGGAGCAGCGGCAGCGGCGAGCATGGAGCAGGGCAGCGGGAGCGGGAAAGTGGGGGGAGGTATCGGCGGCTACTCTGAATGAACAGCTGATGCCGAAGCATCATTCATTACCCGCCCGTTATGTGAGTGTAGCGCTGTCACAGCAATCCCACGTCGCTAATGAGTCACCGTCGCCAGGTTTTGAATGCGTGCAGCTGTTTTGCATACGCTGCGCTCATGGTTGATGCAGCTGGCGCGTCCAATGAGCGCTTGCGAGCTAGCGCACGATTTCGGCCTCAGGCAGACACGATTAGGCAATTATATATATATATATATATATAATATATATATATATATATAATACCCTCCACTTTGTACCCAGAAAAGATTCACACACATCCAGTCCAAAGTCACAGGAAGAGCTGGATATTGACTAAAAGGGCCACTTAACATGGTGGATTACGGTGTTCTCTGCAAGGACCACCCCTTGGCTGGGTCCTTCCCTGGAGGGATATCTGGCTAGTCCTGTGTTTGAGACTCCTAACCAAGCTTCACAGACTCTATTTTCAAAGTCACAGGAAAGATTCACACACACACACACACATACACATGTACGCACACATGCACGTGTACGCACACACCCAGTACAAGGAACCTGGATCAAAGTTCTGACTCCAAGGACTCCCTCAGATGTATCATGGACTTCTGCAACAATCTACCTATCTTGAACAGGAACTGGAACCCAACGACGGCACACCACTTCCAAAACAATGTAGATTCTATGGGTGCACAGCAGAGGGAGTCACTGAAGTAGTACTACGATTCCCAAACTTATAACAAACCAATATATGCATATACATATATTTACACTTGAACAGGAGAGATACCTGGGTATCTAGCTTTTGGTACCATAAGAGTGTTTCTTTAGTCTGACACGGGACTGTAAAAAAACAGATACAACCTAGCTCCATAGTTTTGCCGCCAAAACAAGATGTCTGTACTTTTACTCGCCAAAAAGTGTGTACACGGGACCCAATAACTATGGACCTCACCATGTGAGAATATCAGCCCCCAGCCTGTTTTACCTTGGCTGACAATGACAAATGGGACAAAGTCACACATTTTTTTTTAATTATTTATTTAAAATGCTGAAAATAAAAAAATACAGTGAAAGGCTATGTAGTTTTTTTTAATTGTTTTTACACTACTATGACGTCAGGTTAGTGGCCTATTGCAGTCAATCACAGACACCAGCAACAATGGTTGAGGGGCGCAACAGCCAATCATAGATGCTGTCACAGAGAGTGGGCATCTGTGGATGGCTGTTGGAGCCAGTGCAGTAACCTGGAAACGTGCCACACATTCTAGCATCTACAATGCAGTGAATACCCAGAAAGTTAATGAGCGGCCCTGGAAGTACAAATGCGCGGACCCGCGTAAGTAGGATGCTGATATTTAATTTCCCCAACCATGATTTCAAAATAACTTTAAAGTCTGTGTTCAGGGTTCGGACTCAAGTTTGGGTCAAGTCTGGTCCTAAACCAAGATTTTAAAAAAAAGTCCGACCGGGTCCACCGATCCCGAACATTGGCGGATTTGCCCATCACTTCTAGTGAGTCAATATTCCCTGTCTGCCATTGTTCCACAATTATAGCTTTGAAGTTAAATACCGTATTCACCCTTTAACTGATATATTCTGTAATAAAATGCTCTTGTTACCAGCCAGTCTGGGGAATTAAAAACATATTAAATTTATTGTGATGTGGAGTGAGTGAGCTGTGATTAATGTTTATTAATATTACGGCACAATTCCTCAGTGCATTAGTCTAAAACCAAATTTATATTACTGTATGTTTGTCAAAAGCTGAAACCTTGTCTTTAATATTTTATAAAATTGAGAGGATTAAGTGGAAAAATAAATAAAACAATGACCTATGATTAATAAAACATAAAAGAAAAATCCAACAGTGGTTTCAGATGGCTTTCCCTACCTAACCACCCACCAGCCACAATTTTATAACATCCTCAAAGGGTTTGTCCTTCGGGAACACACCGCTCTATGCCTTCTCAGAAGTGATTGTTGTCCTGATGAAGAAGTTGGGCTTCGAAACACGTTGATAATGAAGATCACAATTCTTTTCAGTGTCGCAGTAACGCAATGTTTTTAACCCTTTCAATACTGGCACATCCACTACTATGTGGCTAGCAGAGGCAGCTTTGCGGCATCAAAGGACCAAATAGGCTCCACAGTTGGCCGGATGTATAGGCAATCACTTACAATGGCACGCTCCTTGACTAGGAGACCACCCACTGAAGAGATGTAGCCTAGGCAGAATCTCTCTGTCCTTGAGAACACAGATGACCTTTAAATAAGGATTATTTTTGCAAAGTTGGCCGGATGTATTACAAGGGCTTTGCAATTTTACTTAATTATGGACATGGGACAAATAGAGATTAGCCATTTGATCAGTGGAAGTTCAACTCCGAGACAGATTTTCTCAATTTTGCAGTTACCCTCTATTTGGAACACTTTGTGATTTTTTGTTAGAGGGTTGCAACCAAAAAAAAATGCTAGGTGGTCCAATAATGCAACTTCTGTTGATGTGCTGTTGATATTGTGTACAGCGCGGCCTTGGGCAATAGGAGGTGTTTTGCTCCTCATACTTATATGACAATTTATATCTTCACTTGGTGAGTTTTTATATCGACTGTGGGCATTCTCCTTGCCAGCACCCAATTATTGGATTTCCGCTGATGTACCCCTTGACAACACCAGAGGGTGAAACGTATCGGGATTTTTACTACAACTGTTATACTAAGTAATCTTGGGATTATGCTACAACTGTTAAACTTACTAACCTTTAATTATTGACCACTTGTCGAATTATGTTATGTTATAATTGCAAACTTTGCTTATTGACATAATATGACTCCACAGGGAAACCCAACTTATTTATCAGCTAGAATTTATTGCTGTGATACTAGTTTATTACAATGACCAACATGTTTTATTTTTAATCATGATAATGAGCGTGCATCTCAGTGGGCTACGTCTTCTATTAAAGGGAACCTTTCACGTCGATTTACCCCCCTATCCTACCACTACCTGTCCCTGTACCTTCCTAACTGATTCCTAACCATCCCTGTCTCACCTAAGAGTGCCCTATAAAGAGTAAGAAAAAGACATATAGTTACGTGTAGATCGCATCCATAGTGTGCATTGGGTGGGCTACAGGGCTCCATTGTCCCCTCCTGGCTTGCTCTCCGCACGCCCCGCTGGGCGTCATTATTCCTTCTTCTGTTCATCCTTTATTAGAAATTCCCGCCTCTTCTGATGATGATGCGCTGAGCTGGAGCATCATTTCCGGCCCAGTGAATTGTGGGGGCTGATCACATGGTACAGGCAGGCTTCAATATGCGCACTGCGCATGCGCTGGAGCCAGCCCGTATCATGTGATCAGCCCCCACAATGACATTTGACATTCCGGCTCGACACTTCATTATCAGAAGAGGCGGGAATTTCAAATAGAGGATGGACTGAAGAAGGAATAATGACGCCCAGTGGGGCGTGCTGAGATCAAGCCAGGAGGGGACAATGGAGCCCCAAAGCCTGCCCACCGCAGATGTGGTCTACACGCAACTATATAAGTCTTTTTCTTACTCTTTATACGGCACTCTTAGGTGACACAGGTATGGTTAGCGATCAGCTAGGAAAGTGCTGGGACAGGTAGTGGTATGATGGTGGGGTTAAATCAAGGTGACAGGTTTCCTTTAAGTAATGTGTTTTGAGCCTATTTAGGGACCTTATTTTGGTTTCTGTTCCCTTGTTAAGCCATTATTCTCACACTTGGGATCTTATTTCATCATTTGGTTAAGTCAACCTGGATTAGGGTCAGATACAGAAGAAAACCAAAACAAATCCAAAAAAATTAGCTGGAGAATAAATTGGTATACATGCAGAATATGAGAGCAAGTTCACATTGGCCATTAAACAAAGAAAGCCTAAGATAAAAATAAAAGGATTATATATGCTGCTGTAAATAAATAAGTAAAAAAGCAATAGTACATATAAATAACACAGGGTACTTAGTATACACTGTTTTTGATCAAAAAAGTGTAATATTGGAGTATACTTTGTCGTGGTGGGATGGCTTTTAAACTTTTTTGATCAAAAGCATTGTTTACCAAGTACCTAATCGCGATATATGTCTTAGGGCCACGTCACACACACAGATAATTGTGCAGATATTGTTCACAGATCTCTGGTTGCAGGGAAATCATGGACACATTGCTCCATTTGTACACAGCAACAAAATGGAACAATAAGTCCATGATTTCACTGCAACCAGAGATCTGCCAACAATATCTGCACAATTATCTGTGTGTGTGACGTGGCCCTATGGCTGCAAGCACAAAAAGGCTATCTCGGACAGACAAGCTTCTCCATAAGGCTGCCTTCACACTTGCAGATGCATCTGCAGCGTTTTGCAGATGCATCTGCAAGTATCAGCATGCAGACCGCGGCCGCTATGTTTATAATGGGGCGCACCGCGGTCTGAAAGCAATCATTCATTCCTATATGTGAACCGTCCGCAGGCGGATGCCTGCTTACAGATCACACACTCCCGCCCGCACCATGGACGCGAGATGTCGCGTCCATGGTGCGGGCGGGAGTGTGTGATCTGTAAGCAGGCATCCGCCTGCGGACGGTTCACATATAGGAATGAATGAGTGCTTTCAGACCGCGGTGCGCCCCATTATAAACATAGCGGCCGCGGTCTGCATGCTGATACTTGCAGATGCATCTGCAAAACGCTGCAGATGCATCTGCAAGTGTGAAGCCAGCCTAAGACAAAACCCCAAGAAACCCTGTGTCATGCCGACTTCAGACTCTGTTCACACTGGGGAGTCTGGTGTGTAGCCTTAGACCTCTTTGTTTCTCAGCTTGAGTTAGGGTGTCGGTGGTGCTTTGTTCATTGATGTTCAGCTTTGCAGGAGTTAACTTTTTGATTAGTGTCAATTGAAGGTTGAGGCTGCTGGAACGCCTTCACCCTTTAAGTATGGCTCAGAACATTCCTGGATGTCGACTATAGCATTTGTGTGCCTCTTGCATACCAGTCCTGTGTTGGAGTTACTGTTGAAACTCAAATCTTAGCTTGGTGTCTAATGAAGTATACCTTGCTGTATTTTCATTCCCTTTTTGTATTCGTGTTCTCCCTACACAAGTATTGTATCTTCCTGATTGTTTGCTGTGTGGTGCTGTTTACTTCATCTCATCTGTCTTTTTCTGTGGGATCCATTAAGGTTCACCTCCTGGGGTGGGGGTAGGGGGTCTAGCTCAGAGCTAAACAGGAGAAAGGGACAGGTCAGAGACTCAGGTCTCTCTACCATCAAGGTTACTCCTGAGTATAAGAAAGTCAGGGTTCCCCTAGCCTGAGGGGCAGTTCAAGGACCCAGGTTCCTTTCCTCCTTTTCTTCCAATACTCCCCGTGACACCCTAACACCATTTACAGTGCCTACAAGTAGTATTCAACCCCCTGCAGATTTAGGTGGTTTGATAAGATGCAAATAAGTTAGAGCCTTCAAATTGCAAACGAGAGTAGGGTTTATTAACAGAAGCATAAATCTTACAAACCAAAAAGTTATATTGCTCAGTTGAATTTTAATAAATTTTAAACATAAAAGTGTGGGTCAATTATTATTCAACCCCTCAAACCACCAGCATTCTGTTTGGTCCCCCTAAAGTATTAAGAAGTAGTTCAGGCACAAAGAACAATGAGCTTCACATGTGTGGATTAATTATCTCTTTTGCCAGCCTTTTCTGACTATTTAAGACCCTCCCCAAACTTGTGAACAGCACTCATACATGGTCAACATGGGAAAGACAAAGGAGCATTCCAAGGCCATCAGAGACAAGATCGTGGTGGGTCACAAGGCTGGCAAGGGGTACAAAACCCTTTCCAAGGAGTTGGGCCTACCTGTCTCCACTGTTGGGAGCATCATCCGGAAGTGGAAGGCTTATAGAACTACTGTTAGCCTTCCACGGCCTGGACAGCCTTTGAAAGTTTCCTCCCGTGCCGAGGCCAGGCTTGTCAGAAGAGTCAAGGCTAACCCAAGGACAACAAGGAAGGAGCTCCGGGAAGATCTCATGGCAGTGGGGACATTGGTTTCAGTCAATACCATAAGTAACGTACTCCACCGCAATGGTCTCCTTTCCAGACGAGCCCGTAAGGTACCTTTACTTTCAAAGCGTCATGTCAAGGCTCGTCTACAGTTTGCTCATGATCACTTGGAGGACTCTGAGACAGACTGGTTCAAGGTTCTATGGTCTGATGAGACCAAGATCGAGATCTTTGGTGCCAACCACACATGTGACATTTGGAGACTGGATGGCACTGCATACGACCCCAAGAATACCATCCCTAAAGTCAAGCATGGTGGTGGCAGCATCATGCTGTGGGGCTGTTTCTCAGCCAAGGGGCCTGGCCATCTGGTCCGCATCCATGGGAAGATGGATAGCACGGCCTACCTGGAGATTTTGGCCAAGAACCTCCGCTCCTCCATCACGGATCTTAAGATGGGTCGTAATTTCATCTTCCAACAAGACAACGACCCAAAGCACACAGCCAAGAAAACCAAGGCCTGGTTCAAGAGGGAAAAAATCAAGGTGATGGAGTGGCCTAGTCAGTCTCCTGACCTTAACCCAATTGAAAACTTGTGGAAGGAGCTCAAGATTAAAGTCCACATGAGACACCCAAAGAACCTAGATAACTTGGAGAAGATCTGCATGGAGGAGTGGGCCAAGATAACTCCAGAGACCTGTGCCGGCCTGATCAGGTCTTATAAAAGACGATTATTAGCTGTAATTGCAAACAAGGGTTATTCCACAAAATATTAAACCTAGGGGTTGAATAATAATTGACCCACACTTTTATGTTTAAAATTTATTAAAATTCAACTGAGCAACATAACTTTTTGGTTTGTAAGATTTATGCTTCTGTTAATAAATCCTACTCTCGTTTGCAGTTTGAAGGCTCTAACTTATTTGCATCTTATCAAACCACCTAAATCTGCAGGGGGTTGAATACTACTTGTAGGCACTGTAACTATAACTATACAGGGATATTGTTTTACAATAGGCTTCAGGGGATCGCTGCCTATGGAAGTGTGGAGCCCACCGGGACGGGGTACTCGGAGCCGGACCGGTGTACTGCTGGGGGATGTCACGGCGGTCCTGGTCCGGACCGTGTCCCGGGCCCGCACAATAAAATGGGGGTTATTTACAGGGGATTTGTCACTCGTGACGCCACCCACTATATGCGGCCAGTAATGGGGCCGCCGCTGCTGCAGAACCTCCAGGGATGATGGGATAGCAGCTTGGATAGAATAGTTCCTGTGGGCAGAACTGGGTTCCCCGGGGCAGTGGTAGTAGTAGTTAAAGTCTGTGAGGATAGTTATTGATGCTGCAGGAGAGTAGGGGTAGCAGTAGAGATGATGAGAGTAGAGGTAATCGTAGTATATGAGGGCAAGTGGGGCTTCAGTATAAGGATCACACACACTCACGGTTTCTGTTGTTTTCCAAGTCTTTACTTGCAGATCGTATATCACAATATTGTCCATGGAATCTGTACCAGGTTGCTCCCACCCTGACCGGGTCCTTGGCTTCCTACTTAAGCGCTGTGTGTGGCCCTGCTGCTGCTTGTAGCTGTACTGCTGGCCCTGTCTCTGCTCACGGGTACCAATATGCTGGGCAACTTGAGTCCTCTGTGGCACTGACCCCTCCGTGTTGCTTTGCTATGGTACAGTGAAGATGGTGGACCTTCACTATGCCGGTGTTTACTGTCCTGTCTGTCTCAGGCACAGCCTCGGATCCGGTATCCATCTTAAGCGCCTCTCTGGGGTTATGTTTGGGGTAACTCTTTATCCCGGGGATGTTCCTCTGTTACTCTGTCTCCTTCCCTCAGACCTCTCAGGACCTCCACTTCTACTTGACTATGCTCCTGCTCCAGACTTAAACTAAACTGACTGTCACTCCTGCTCTGTGGTAAACAACTTTAGCTCCTCCCACTAGTGCAGGTGCCACCTAAGCTCCTCCCTCCCACTTTCTAGTGTAGTGTTGTGTGGGGAGTAAACCTGTGTTGATGTTTCTGTGGCACATTAACCCTTGGGGTGCCACAGAAGGGCAGTAGCCCAGTGATAGGAAAGTCGCCAAGCAGGGTCAAAGCCTGTAGGTCAGGAAAAGGACAAAATCAGGATCCATAGAGTAGCCAGGGAGCCAGGTCAAAAGCAAGATGTCAGCAAGGTACAAAATCATGAGGCAGGAGAAGCATCCAAAAAACAGGCCAAGGTAACACAGGAAAAACACCAATACAAGAAAGGAGACTAGCCAGAGCAACCAAGAGCTATTTCTGGCAGCTTTCAGCAGAAGGCTGAAGGTGTAATAAGAGTGTGGGGATTTCCAATCGGCTGAGGCTTAGAAGTTAAGTACTTCAGCTGGGCAGCACACACACAAACACCCATTCTGTCAGACTGTGAAGCACTGCAGTTCCCTGACACTCTAACCTTAGTGGATTGGCGGAGATTTAAATTTTGACTACAGGGGGAATACGGCGGTGCCTGGTGACAAAAGCAAATCTCGATGGAGCAGACTCTCCATGTTATTTATTGAGATGCACTACTGCTTCTGTTGCTTTTTACTTGTTTATTTACTGCAGGGTATATGATCATTTTATTTTTATCTTAGGTTTTGTTCAGATAAGGGAGAGTCTATAGTGAGCAGCGGCACAATTTCGACTAGTTAAGATGCCAATGAGCAAATATGAAAATATGAAATGAAATTAATGTCAGCAAACACCTAGTTAAAGTGCACAGTCCCGAGCTTCACAATGCAAGAAAGGAAGCTAAGTATGGACCAGCACTGAAGAATCCAATGAAATCCAGCGTATATAAAAATGAGCTTTATTTACTTTATAAAAAGCAGACAAAACCCCGTTAGGGGAAGGTGCACATCAGCCATAAGGGCAAGGTGGATAAAATATATTAACTGCAGCAACTCTGTTTCTTACCTCAAACGGAGTTTGAGGTCAGTAATGCATTGCCATGCCTGATATATTTTATCCACCTTGCTCCATTGTATATTGCTGATTTTGATGTGCACCTTCCCCTAATGGGGCTTTGTCTGCTTTGTATGTTCTATGTAAAGCTTATTTTTATATATGCTGGATTTCATTGGATTCTTCAGTGCTGGTCCATACTTCCCTTCCTTCCTAATTAGGAAGCCAACCTCCATGGATAGGAAAAGATTCTATTTTAGAACCTAATTATCCCTGATATCCCTGTTATCCCCCTCTCTATTTTGTGACCTTTTTTATATATTGCTACATTATTCAGTCAGTGTTTTACCACTTGTTTTGTGTTTTTATACATTTTTGGCTAATAAAGATATCAGATTTTAGGATGTTTTTTCTTTGGTTTTTCATTTTGCAAATTTACACACTGATGAAAACCCAGAGAGCGAACCAATGATGTCAGGTGCAGCCTTCCCTATAATGTCCTGCTGTATCGCATGATATGGTTTAGTGCAGCCAATCAGGGGGGCTACAGCCAGTATAAAAGTTCAAGTGAAATGGGGACTTGCTGGACCTGTATACAGTGAGATAGGGAAGTGCTGGATCTGTATACAGTGAGATAGGGAAGTGCTGGATCTGTATATAGTGAGATAGGGAAGTGCTGGACCTGTATAGTCATTCAATATGACTGTAAATTGATTGATCTGTGTACTGTACTGCAGTAATACCACCTTGAAAGGAACCTCTCATGTGCCAAAATTGTATTAATCTGCAGAAATGAAAGCTTTATTACTTTTGGTGTCGTATGGATCCCCATTCTGCCAATATATGGGGATCCTAAAGAAGGACCCACAGGGAACCATTAGTCCCCACTTCATTACATGTAAGGCCGGCTTCACACCATAGTTTCTTGCTGTCAGGTTCTGTCCGGAGTTTTGCAGGAAGCTCTGGACAGAACCTGACAGCTCTGGAAAAACAGACCCGGAGGGAAAATATGCCCTCTGATACTGTTTTCTGCTGGAATCATTAGTGCGTGTGGCTGCCGCTGTCCAAGTACTGAAAATTCAGCCCTGGAGCTCGTTCAGCACCCGGAACGATTTCCTGTCGGATCCGGCACCTATTGACTCCCATGTTATGGGGCGCCGGATAGGGGTGGATCCGGAAGGATCCGATTTTCTCCAATTTTTGCCCCAGACACAAAAATGCTGCAAGGTCTGATTTTGCGTCCGGGGCAAAAAAAAAACGAAATGTTTCGGATCCTCCCAGACAGGACAAAACGGGATGGCAAATAGCCATAGGAATACTATGGGGCTAAAATCGGATCCGGGGCTGTCCGGTTCACCGGAAAGCCCCGGATCGCAGAAACCGTGGTGTGAAGCCGGCCCAAATCAGATTCATACAGACAACGTCCCTTCAGATAGGACTTTGTGTCATCACATTACACATTACTGTCTGAAGTGATCTGTCGCTTCTCTTTTAGATTAGTTGTAGTTTAGTGTGTTATTGTTCTCAATTCTGAGCTCATATACTAAAGAGCCATTATAGACATATTATCCCTTTGAATAATCCTGAATAACCCTCCGTTTCAAATGGGAGGGAAAGCGTTGAGCATTTTATCACTGCAGGAATAATTTATTATTTTTCTATTTTTGCTTTGCTTTTGTTTTTCTTTGTGTAGCCATTGTTTGTACTGTACACTTTGTAGCAAAGCAGAAATTGTTGTAATGGAGAGTAAAGTGGATGATTGCAGAAATATGTTTGTTTTCATGTCGGGAAATACAAGCTGCTATTCCATTTTACCTTCCCCCCACAATATAGAAACAATATACTACCAGGTTCTTTGTGTAGATATGTCTTCGTCTAGTTTATAACCCATTTTTTGCAGGAAGATGTGCAGCGAGTTTAAGCAGTTACCGCATGAAGAAAGGTGAAGATTTAGATAAAAAGCCCTTTTATAAGTTTCTCTTGTGAATGATGGCTTCTGGAACATTACACATTACTATGTTTAGCCGAATGTGCCGCTTCTGTATTTTATGTTCTGGTTTATTTTTTACTATTTGCTACTGAAAATTTATTGTAAACGTTGTATGATCATCCTCTGTTCTTTACAGAAACATTGATCGCAACACTTGAAAGATATGGACACCTAAGTTGTGAAATTTTTGTGTTGTTTGCTTACTCCCGATAAAATCGAGCACTTATCTAAGGAGTCTTCGTTAGAGGTGTTCTGCTAATGTTCTGTTGTTGAGTCTGCGGAACTCCTTCATATAGCTGATTATCCGGCTGCTTCTGACTTCCATCTATCAGCACACCGCTCCTGGCTGTGTCAGCCCTCTCCCTCTATTTTTCCCTTTTCTTCTCTTCTCTTGATGTTATAGATAACAGCTGGGAGGAGTGTAAGGAGAGAGATGACTGAAGAGACACACACAATAGTGCTTAAAACTGTCTGGGAGTAATTGCCACCATATGCTGATCAAAGTTGGTAAAACTAAGAGAACGACAACAGTAGAAACCTAAGAGCAAAGTATGCATCTCCTAGGGAGCAGATAAGAAGAGACACCAGGTCATGTGACAGCTGTGGCACAGTTAAAGGGAACCAACCACCTCAGATCACCCTAATACACAGTTAGTACATGTCCCTGCACCCTAAGGATACGTTTCCAGCACTGTTTTTGTGTAAAATCTTGCATTAGTATAACTGATATAAAGAGTTTATAAACTTACTAGCCTGGAGACATCTGGGCGTATCCCTCCTTCTGTTATACTTCAGGGCTGTGCATTGCATGTCTGTGCTCCCCCTCCCTCCGTGCCTGCTGCCCTGCCCTGATGGGCGTGATCGTTATCTCCTCTGCACAGAGGGAGGGGGAGCACAGACATGCAATGAATGCACAGCCCTGAAGTATAACAGAAGGAGGGATACGCCCAGATGTCTCCAGGCTAGTAAGTTTATAAACTCTTTATATCAGTTATACTAATGCAAGATTTTACACAAAAACAGTGCTGGAAAGGTATCCTTAGGGTGCAGGGACATGTACTAACTGTGTATTAGGGTGATCTGAGGTGGTTGGTTCTCTTTAAGTTTTTAAACTTCCAGGAGACCAGAAAAGGGGCAGAGTTGGTGCTTGGACCAGAGGGAGGACTGTCATGTGAGCAGCAGAATGAGCTTACTGTCAAATATCCATAAAAGGAAGACCATGACCAATTTCAGACGAACAACATGACCAGTTCTAGAGGAAGATCCTTAACTAGTTCCAGAGGAAGACCGTGACCAGTTCCAGGGGAAGGTCATGACTAGTTCCAGAGGAAGACCTTGACTAGTTCCAGAGGAAGACAGTGACTGGTTCCAGGGGAGAATTCTTAACAAGACCCATGACATGACCTAATCATAGTGGAGCACCCTCTTTGTGAGCTTTTACTTACATAGAAGACATATGGTACCAAGTGAGGAATGAGTCAACGCTTCAGGGAATGAAGGCAGCCAGTGTGTTGAGTGTGAGAAGTTATCCACCAACTTTGACATGAGGCTTAACAGTAATAACCAAGAGAAAGGATTGGAGTATATTGCAGTAAAAGTGATATTTTTATTGTGAATCTTTTTTAAAATGCGTGATGCATAAAGTGGATACAAGAGGGTATGAGATGCAACTCGCCCCAAAGGTTTAAAAGGTTTTCAAAACTCCAAACTGTTGTTTGGAGTTTTGAAAACCTTTTAAACCTTTGGGGCGAGTTGCATCTCATACCCTCTTGTATCCACTTTATGCATCACGCATTTTAAAAAAGATTCACAATAAAAATATCACTTTTACTGCAATATACTCCAATCCTTTCTCTTGGTTATTAATGTTTGATCTGGAGATTATGCAAATACAGCCCTAAGGGGTGATTTATTCACCAGGGCTTGATATTGTTAATATGCTGACAAAGATTTTGTTATTAATGAGGCTTAACAGGTAGTATCATTAACCCCTGTTAGGGTCTATGTGCTGTTTCTATTATATAGGTAGTTGACAGTTCCAAATGGTAGTTAACAGGAGCAGTGGAGGTCAAGATAAGGTCTGGAAAACCAAGCAAAATTTCAGTGACAGTTACTCATAAGATTGCTAGACAGGCAAAACAAAACACGTGCTTGGTAAAAGATTGCTAGAGAGGCAAATCAGAACCCATGCTTGGCAAAAGACCTTCAGGAAGATTTAGCAGACTCTGGAGTTATGGTACATTGTGCTACTTTTCAGAGAAATGTGGCCTTCATGGAAGAGTCATCAGAAGAAAACCTCTTCTGCATCCTCACCATACAATTCAGCTTCAGAAGTATGCAAAAGTATGCAAAAGAGCAATCTGATGCATATTGGAAACAAGTCCTGTGGACCAATAAGGTTAAAATAACACTCTTTGACCACAATAATCAAAGGTATGTGTGGAGAAAAAAGGGCACACATTTTCAAGAAAATAACATCTCGCCAACCATTAAGCATGGGGGTGGATCAATAATACTTTGGGGTTGTGTTGTTGCCAATGCACAGGGAACATTTTACAGGTAGAGGAAAGAATGGATTTAATAAAATTTCAACAAATTATTGATGCAAATATAACACCATCTTTAAAAAAGCAGAAATTGAAAAGGTGATGACTTCTACAAATGGATAATGATCCTAAACTCACATCAAAATCCACAATAGAAAACTTCAAAAGGCACCAGCTGAAGGTTTTACAATCCCTCTCATAGTCCCCTGATCTGAACATAATTGAAAATCTGTTGCTAGACCTCAAAAGAGCAGAGCATGCAAGACTATCCAGGAATATCACAGAACTGGAAGATGACCCAGGAATATCACAGAACTGGAAGACCTTTCCAAGGAAGAATGGATGAAAACCCCTCAAACATGAATTGAAAGACCCTTGGCCGGTCACAAAAAGCATTTACAAGTTATAATAGTTGTAAAGGGGGTGCTACTAGGTACTAATCATAAAAAGCTGTCATCTGCATTCAGTCCAAGTCAGACATTGGACCTGTCTGGATCCTGCTCAGTTAAGTACCAATACACATGGTCAGGTTTTAAATACATCATATAGGGACTGCTCTGATACAGGTTACCTTGAAGCGGTAGAGCAGCTTAGTATACATTTTTTACAAAAAACGTATCAACTAAATACCCTGTATGTTCCTACTTTTTCAGCAGCACTTGCTTTTTACTGAATTTTTTTTTTACAACAGAGTATTTTTACTTGTTTGTTTGACTGTTTTTTGTGATTCAGTCTTTTGGTGGTGTGAACACTGTCCTACAGACGTGTTCACTGTGTGCATGGCTCATTTGTTTTTGTCTAAATTGTTTCTTGTTTCTGCAAGATTGGGGAGTCTTCCACCCCTCCCCTTGGGCCCTGCACATAAAAAGGTGTCATCTGCATTCAGTCCAAGTCAGACATTGGACCTGTCTGGATCCTGCTCATTTAGGTACACATGGTCAGGTTTTAAATACATCAGATAGGGACTGCTCTGATACGGGTTACCTTAAAGCGGTTAGAGCAGCTTAGTATACATTTTTTGCAAAAAACGTATCAACTAAATACCCTGTATTTTACTACTTTTTCAGCAGCGTTTGCTTTTCACTGTGTTTTTTTACAACAGAGTATTTTTACACATTTGTTTGACTGCTTTTTGTGATTAGGTACGGATCATGCAGAGTGCCCAAACTTTTTCGTCAGCCAATTTTCCTTTTAATAATTTTCTAAATGTTAAAGACGAAAATATATACTTTTTGCCTAAAATACAAAGGTAATGCGTCATTTATAACTTTACACCTTTTAAAGATCATTTGATTATCAACTTGCTTAAAAGGACTCTGTCAGGTCATTTTTCAGTATGATATTAATATTTACCTTGAGTAGTGCCTGGGCAGACCTTTTAAAAACATGTAAAATCATTATAGTACAATTTTTAGTTTCCTAGCTATAAGCATTTTCACATCCTGCAGGGAGCTGGTACTTTAGTCCTCCTGTCCATTACTTTTACAGAGGATTAGTCCAGCTGCTGTATAAGTGTTATTTTAATATCCACACTCACCCAAGTTGGTGTTCTGTCCCTCCCCTCTGTGTTCTGTGCTGGGAGGAGGGAGGTGTTTTGTCCTGCACTGCATGCACTGTGTAAGAGATTTGTATGATAAGAACATTAGTTTTCCTGCATACATGTAATGTGTGTATCTACTGAGCAAATGATCAATTATTCTAATAATCACATAGAAATATATTTCAGACTGCACACATTACACATATGTCTCATACACACAATGACATGAAGAGCTCAGAGCTTCAGCTAAGCACACACCTCCTTGCTCCTTTCTGCTCTGTCTGCAGAGTGCAATTAGTCACACAGGATAAGATCAGAGGAGGGCAGGGCTATGTAGTGAGGCATTAAAGGAACACTGTCAGGTCATTTTTCAGTATGATACTAATATTACCCTTGAATAGTACCTCTTAAAAACATGTAAAAATCATTATTGTACCCTTTGTAGTTTCCATGTTATCAGCATTGTCAGACCCTGCAGGGAGCTCCTGGATTAGTCCTCTCCATTATAAGCAAACAGGAATAGTCCGGCTGCTGTATAAACTGTCATGTAATTATGCACTTCCTCTCAGCAGTTCTCTCCTCCCTTCTCCCTTTGCTGACAGTGCAGTGTCAGGCTTCACTTACAGGAGGTCTGCTCTGTTGAGGACACAGAGGGACACAACTATTACAGATCTGCCTTATGTAGACTCCATTTGTTTCTCTAAGCAGCTATCCCTGCTGTGACCGTTTCTGTGTTATATTTGACCTCTTGTGATACTGCAAACACAGAGAGAAGAATACAGCCCCCCCACACACACTGATGTTCTCTGCAGAAATGTGAATATGTGGCATGCATATTCATTTTATTGGGAGAGGACAGCAGAGACGTAAGTGGATCACTCACTGTGATTGACAGATGGAAGGAATCTCTTTATTTGAAATTTACAGAAGATAGGAGGGAAATATAAATAAAAGAAATACATACATAGAGTTTAGAGGGAGGTATTAGAAAATGCTAGCAGTTACGTATGGATTTTTGACCTGACAGTTTTCCTTTAATAATCGTTCCTGGGGAAGTGAGCAGCAGAGAGCTCACTGTGATTGACAGATGAATGAATCTTTTATTTTCACGTTTACAGAGGATAGGAGGGAAGTATAAATAATAGAAATACATGAATAGAGAGAGCTTAGAGAAAGGAATAAGAAAATGATAGCAGTTGTATATCGATTTTGACTTGACAGATTCCCTTTAACTGATCACAATAACAGTAATTTTGACCAAGGGAGCCTACCTTTTGCATGTCACTGTACATCCTGTACTTCTGTATTATATTCTTTATTGTAACCTAATCTGTTTTATTGCTACTAACTGGGCCATTCTCCAGTCTTGGGCCATAGGCACCTTTTCCTTATTTGTGTAAAGTAAATAAATCATTGTTCGTTCAATTACCACTGACTCCTCATTCTCTGCACTGTTGCATCCTCATACCTTTTTACAGGAGTAGGATGTACAAGGGAGATCAAAGTGTGGAGAAAGATGGAAATTATCCAAATCTTCAGGAAGGTCAAATCAAACAGGGAAGATAGGGAAGGCAGCAGTTGAGAGGGGAGAGGCTGCCTCTAAGAGTAGGGAGAAAGCACTCACTAGAGATTCTGCTAGTGGGGGGCTATGACACATTCATCAATATCAGTATCTGCCGATATGGAGGAGGAGAGATACCTAATAAACTGTTAATCCTTTAATGACATATGACAGATAACAGTATGTATGCCATGTCTCGCCTCCCAGCCTTTTTTGTGAGCTCACCAGCTGAGCCCACATCTTTTACAGCAGATGATGGCTGTGATATTCAGCCATCATCTGCCTCTAACAGATGTGGGTGGAGCAAAGCTCCTACCATGGCAAGTAACCTGTTAAATGCCACTGTCAATCTGTTACAGCGACTTTTAATGTGTGACAGCAGGAGACCAAGTTGTTCCAACCCCTCATTAGCGCTGCCAAGATGATGGGATGTTAATGGGCTTCTGTGATAGCCAGGGATCTGCTGAAGACCTTCATGCTTGTCATCACAGTACTTCTGTGAAATAATAAATGGTAAACTGAATGAGTACAACTCATCCCACCCAAAAATAAAAAAGCAAGTCATCACAGGACCATAGCATCGGAAAAATAAAATTAGTAATGGCCGTCGGAGTATTATTATTATTATTTATTTATATAGCGCCATTAGGTTCCATGGCGCTTTACATGAGGATAAGGGAGACAAGAACAAGTACACTAAATCTAGGCGATCAGGACGTACAGGTACAGGAGGGGCAGGGACCCTGTCCACGAGGGCTCACAGTCTAAGAGGGGAGGGTTAGGATACAGTAGGATGGGGAAATGTCAGGTATGGGGCGGTCGCCTGGGTCTCACGGCAGGTTGTAGGCTTGAAGGAATAGGTGACACTTGAAGCTTCTCAGGGTAGGAGAGTGTCTGACGTGTTCGGGCAGGGAGTTCCAGAGTAAGGCAGATGCCCGGGAGAAGTCCTGGACTCGGTTAAGACTCGGAGTAAGAGGAGGGTAAAAAATGAATGAGCAACGAAACGAGAAATTACCCGTTCCTTAAGAGGTTAAAGGAGATGGCAATACAGGAATGAGAGCTAGCATCCTGAATACGGAGATGGGACTTCCATTGTGTATTACTGGAATGATCAAGCCTACATGAGAAATGTCTGAAACTAGGAGCAGTTTGCAAATTGCATATGATGGGGTCTGAAAATTTAATGAAGGCATAGGGATTTATAAATCTACTTTGTGACATTCATGAATACATTTAATAGTCAATGATAACAAGCTGTGGTTTTTGGATAATATCTGGTATTAAGAATAATTTCTTGAAGATCCAACGAAGATCAAAGAAATTATTTGTATCTACAAAATTGTTCACTTTCTTACAGTCTGAGGATTATGACTAACTCCACTGTTCAGGTAGTTTTATTTATTTATATACACATAAAGGGGCCATGCATTGTTATTGCACAGGGGTCCTCTTATGCTTGTGTCTGCCACTGGCCATAATTATGAGTGCCCTCTACACTAGAACTATCGGTTCGTCCAAGAGCTATGTTCTCGATTAGAGAGCTGCTGCTCAACTCCTCTGTGTCACAATTCCTCCGCTCTGCATTCGGGATGTGCTGGGCTGGGTGCTTGACAGCTTAGTCATTCTATCTTGAGATGGGATGTGCTGGGCTGTTGGTTTTCTGATTGACAGCTCAGTCACCCAATATATTTCTGGGAAGTTCTGGGTTTTTGCAGGTGTTCCCTTTTTCCTGTGATTGCTCAGCCTTTTAGCTGTGATGTTTTTCCCAGAGCACTGCCAGTCTTAGTTTCAGCCCTGTCGTGCTAGATTGGCATCTTGTATTCATGCTCTGGGAATTGGTCTTTTGCTGCCTGACTTTGCCTGTATTGGACCATTTTTTTTATCTTACCGCTCTGTTCTGATCCGCTCCTCTGCAGGTAACTGACCTCAGACTTTGACTTTACTATGCCTCTGTTTATCCCCTCTGTCTTTAGGTGCTCTTAGGGTATGTGCCCACATAGTGGTTTAAAGTCGGTTTAGCAGTGAAAACCCCCGGCGGTTTAGCATAGGTTTTATTTAAATTTATGTAAATCCTAAGCAGCGTTAGGACTTACAAGTAATCCTATGTAATTTAGAAAACGCTGTGCACACATAGTGGGTTTATGTGAGCGGATCTGCCAGAGGTTGAGCGGTTTCCTAGCGGTTTAGCAGCATACAGCATGTCAATTCTTCTCAGCGGTTTTTGATCGTTTTCATTAACAAAATCCTCCATAGAAAACCGCCGGAAAAACCGACTGAAAAACGCTGTGCACACGCTGAAAAAAACGCTGGGAAACCACTGGGAAACAGCTGGAGACTTCAGAGCTCAGAACTCTAGGCTCCTGCAAATTTCCACCGGTTTACTGACGGTTTGAACGTCACTAAACCACTATGTGGGCACATACCCTTATTGTGCCTGATCTGAACGTTTGACTATTCTGCTTATACTTGTCCATATGGTGATTAGCACTCTGGCAGCAGTGTATCTCCTGGAAAACAAAAGTATCAGCTGTTGGAAATCCTAGATGTCAGATACTTCTTTCCCCCAACTCACCTACTGTTGGTAGGTAGGCTTAGTGCCTACTCTGTTTCTTATGATGTCAGCCATCCATCTGGTGTACACAGCCGTCAGGGCGCCTACTACGTGGATGGAGTAGAAGACATCATCTACCCTTATCCAAAGGGAAGTGGCGTTAGAAAGCAGAGGGGTCACCATGCATGGTGCTCATTAGAGTGAAATCTAAGGGGTAGGGTTTCTCCTTGTGGAGAGTGACACTCCAGATCTGGCATACCAGTATGAGGTGACTTATACGACTGCAATACTCATCTGGTAAGTTGAGGACTTGAATTTTAGTACCACATACTGGTATGCCAGACCAGGCATGTCACTCTCCACAAGTAGAAACCTTACCCCCTTAGATGCCAGTCAGCCTCTCACATAGTCAAATGAGATCTCATACTTTACACTGACGAAGGGTAAAACCCCAAAACACCGTGTCTCCAAATTGATATTGTGGTTCAGCTTATATCCTAATACGGTAAGTCATGTAGTAAAGCTCATTAAAGGGTCGATTTAGACTTTTAGGATTGCTACTTTGAATAGGTGGCGCTAGCGTCCAAGTCCTCTTCCTCTCTGAAGAAACAAATTGCACATTAGAATAAACAAATTCCTCCCAAAATTGTATAGATATTATTTCTAGAAATGTGTTAAAAGACTGAAGAGTAAAATGGCAACAGCTTTAATAAGGAAAACCTTGTAGGTTCAGTTAATTATACTATTCATAAAATATATAACCGTAATGATATAAAATAGCATAAAAATGATAAACGATTCAATCTATTATTGTGTAAAAAGTCAGGAATTCTTTAGGGTATATGTACATTTCTTGTCCAGTCTTTCTGCCTCTAGTTTTATTGTTGAAAATGTTGTATGCATGGAAACATGTTTAAAAACGCAGAAAAAATTGACCTGTGTGAATGTCGGCTTACATTGATTGAAATAATCAATCTGTCATTTTCAATATGCAAGGCCCCTTTCACATCAGCGTTTTTGTTGGTGTGCGGCCGATCCAGGCAGGTGACGCTGCATCGGCTGGATTGGCCACCTAACGGCCGCACTTGCAGCCTGGATCCGGCAAGCCCCATGCTTTTCTATGGGGCCTGCAGTCCAGTGCGGCAAGTACAGTTCTACCGGATGCGGCAGATCCGGCACTTGTGGCCGCGAAAAAATAATGCTGCTCACCGCGTTTTTTTTTTCGTGGCCACAAGTGCCGGATCGCGGCAATACTGCACTTCCCGCACTTGGTGCAAGCCCCATAGAGAACACATGGGGCTTGCTGCAAGTGTACCGCAAGTGCGGCCATTAGGCGGCAATTGCAGCAGACGCGGTTTTCTGTCTGGTTCTGCCGGATCCGGACAGAAACACCGATGTGAAAAAGGCCTTACATCTGAATACGTTCTGTCTAGTGTAATGTGATATCACTAAATAACAAATTGATGCTCTATTCTGACAGATCTGCTCACAAGCAGAGGACAAGGCAGCTCTCGAGACATTCGAAAGGGGGATAAATCTCACATTGCTTTTGGATCCAAGGTTTCGGGACCCCCTCCAGTCTCTGGGAGAAAAACTAGTGCCAGATCTTCTGGGGAGGTGAGAAATCATGTCATTTCTAATAGCCAAAGCGAAAGACACATTTCATGTCAGATTAATTATTATCCTAAGGCCCTGGAGGGGTGTGTCAATATCATTGTACAGCAGAGGATCACAGTGTGTACTTGTATCTGCTTGGTGACATGATTGCTATTTCAAAACAGGACACCCCTGTCATATAGGATAGTATATCAGGGGCTGCATTGTATGTGTGAGTATGGGGCTAGCAGCCATGCCCCTTCCCTATACAGAAATGTGAGGGGCTGGAATGTAAGGTAAGCCTGCAGCCCCCAGGGTCCACGCCCCCAACACTCCTCCTGCTCTTTGCTGCTGCATGAGGCTGTCAGGCTGAAATATTTTGTCCCATGAGGGAGGGGGGAGATCAAAAGAGCAGGTATGATTTTATTGAATTGTAAGCGATGTACAGATCCTAGAGGGGATATCCAGGACTTTGCTCTAACAGACCGATCCAGCTGAATTCAGAGGCTTCCTTTGACAGAGTGGCGGCTTGTTTTCCTCTGCTTTGATGATGGGGTGTGACTGCTGACGTCATGCTGATTGACAGAGCAGCCAGGAAGAAGAAGAGTTGCTCTGTTTACAGGTAGCTGCTGAATCGCCGGTAGGAGAAGACAGTGACCGTTCTGTGCCGTCATCGGGTACAGCAGGCAGGTTGTTGCCTTTGTTAGCAAATACCTGCCTCTTAGTTTTTAGGCATATAGTAAAAACAAAAAAAAAGTCCCGGGTAACCTTCTCAGTTGTTCCTCTTGACAAATGAAGTGAGCCTTCCTTCCCCTCTCTTTATTTGGCTCAGTTCAATAGCTAAGCCAGACATCTTCTCAAATCAAAGATAAAGACAGAGAAAGGATATGGTTTCACTAATGAACAGAGCCAGGAACACCGTCCCATTTCATCACATCTCTGGTCACATGCAGATACAGAAATGAGTGGAATGGGGCTGCTGGGACCTGAGTGAATAGGTGAAACTGGGACATTGGTGCATATTTAAATAAGTTAATAAGCTCAATTGAAATACATTTCTAACCAAATCTTGCATATGTTTCTAACACTGGATAACCCTTTTAAATAAACTATTATGGACCCTAGTTATGACGAATCAGCAAATGTTTGTGGTGTATGCAAAACATATGTTTCTAATTACTAATGACGTAGCATTCAGTGCTCGAGTGCTTTGTACTTGAAACGAGCAGATTGGACACTGGGTCAGGCTTTACTAGTGTGCCTAGTATAATGGAGGTCAATGGAAAACTTGAGCATTTTTCTGGAAATCTCTTCCAAAAAAAATGCTCAAGTTTCCCATTGACTTCCATTATATTTGTACACTAGTTGAATACATCTGAGCATTCGATCTGCTTGTTTTAAGTACCAAACACTCGAGCTTTGAAGTGCTCTCCCATCCTTATTTCTTGTCTGTTCAGCGACAAGTGATCAATTCAAACTTTTAAAGTTGTTAAAGAGTGCCAGGTGATGGCCCCAATCCAATCAAAAAACGAACCCCCCGCATTCCACCTACTAGAACTTCTATGACCTCATAATCTATTGGAAATCCTTAGACATTAATATGGAGTTGAGGAGGTAAGAACGAAATCTACGGCACTACCCACAAGCAACAGAGAAAGTCCGGAGGGTTCTTGAATCCGTTCAGGAGACGTCAGTCTCGTCACCACCACTTGCAGGCCTATCCAGGTGCTCGCCAAGCCAAAGCAAGAGTCTGCATGTTGTAATGTAGGTAGAAAAAAAGCTTCGGCACTCCAATTCCAAAAATGTCCAAATTTATTAACAAGATATAAGCATTCTCATGGAGTTGCTGTGTCCAGGGAAGACAGCCAGTTTCACTCCTGGAACTTCTACCGGTCCCTCCTCATCTAGAAGCTCTAGGAGAAACAATACAGGCTGTTGTCCCCTGCACACAGCACCTCCATGAGTATGCTTATATTTTGTTAATAAATGTGGACATTTTCGGAATTGGAGTGCCTCAGCCTTTTTCTACCTATAATAATATGCAGTTGGCCCTTCTGCAGATATAATTGCCATCACTCTTCTAGGAAGTATTTCTTCAAGATTTTCGGGGTGTCTTTGGGAATTTTGGCCCCTTTCTCCTATTTGTAAGGTGGGGCATTGATCTTGGGAAAAGGCCAGGCTCACAATCTCCATTCATAACAAAGGTGCTCGAAGGACTTTAGGCTAGAACTTTGATCTGCCGGTCATGTTCTTCGACTTTACTCTCCCAACTATGTCTTTATGGATCTTCTGCACTGGGCACAGTCATGAGGAATGGAAAACTGCTTTCCCAAAAACTGTTTCCTCAAAGCCGAAAGCTACAATTGTCCAATATGTCTTGTTGTTTGAATAATTCAAATTAACCTTCAGTAGTACTAAGGAGCAGAGACCAATCTCTGAAAGAAATTCCCCAGAGCATTATTCTTCTGCCACTAAACTGTACTGCAAGCACAATGCAGTTAGGCGGGTAATGTTCCCCTGACATCCTGCAAACCCAGACTCATCCATCACACGCTGACAGAGCAGTGTGATCATCACTGCACAGAATACGCCTCTTCCAGAGTCCAGTAATAGCGACATTACACCACTCCATCTGACGCTCGGCATTGTGCTTAGTGATGTACGACTGCAGCTACTCGTCCATAGAGCTCCCGGCAGGCGCAGTGTTTGTGCTGATGTTACCAAAGGAGGCCTGTACTTTGCAGTTATGGGGTCAACAGAGCGGTGGGGTCTTTTCTGTCCTTTGCTCCTCACCACATGGGCCCCCTTTCTTTAACATTACAGGGCCTCCACTTCATGACTGAGCTGCTGCAGTTCCTTCCACTTCTCAATAATATCACTCACAGGCATGAGATGGGGGAAGATTCAGGAGGAAGAAGTGTCACGAATGGACTTGTTACTTTGGAGATTCCTATTACAGGATTGTGCTGGTATCGGTGAGCTCTGCACCACCGGCCGTTTTGTTACATGTTAGTAAAGTCAGGCGGCACTATGGTGGGGCCCGCATGTTGTACATCGGGGTCATTGAGAAACCTCATTTCAGCGATTGCGACATTTAACCCAATTCTTTTGCCCATATTGTGCATGTTCTATCTATTCTTTGTGGTAAGTGTGGTCATTCCATGAGTGCTATAGTACAAACTAAATTACTATTATTAAGTTATGTCTTATGGACAGAATAACTTGCCATTCTATTAACATTAACAACAATGAATTGCAACTCCTTTGCCCCTTGAAGGCTGCCTGTAGGGGTGATTGGCATGGGTCACATGCACCGCACACTGGTGACAATACTGTATGTATCGGTTTATGACTATGAGCACTTCTTTTACATAAATTAACAATATGCTTCTTGAATTTAGTATTTGCTATCATTTTTTTCTTTTTTTGTCCTTTTTTTATACTTTGCCCAGTCAACAAGGTCAACAAGTAGACACGAAAGGTCCATACAGTACTTGACTCAGGAGAAAAGAACCAGCACATTGGGGCAAACGATAGACACAAGGATCCTTTCCTCTACACTTTCCAATGCATCAGACCTGAAAAATAAAGAAAATATTCAGCAAATGAAAAGAAAGACACCACCACGAGGTAATTCACTTTACATCAGGAATCTAATACTGGTGGTCTCCAGTCATAGAGCGATAGGTTGGAGACCCCAGCTGTATACCAGATCTTACTCTCATAGGAACACTGATCAGTATTTGCCACAATTTCCCTTCTACTATGTGCAGATTCTCGATGACGTTATGTGACATCTGTAGACTATTGCCTGGTTCCATTGCCACAGGCTAATACGGTACGATCAGTGTCAAATGGAATTTATATGGAGCCCTAGGCTGAAAATCCTTAGTCCACATATGTTTTATTGCAGATCACCCACTGGGATAATAGCAAGTAAAATCTGATGTAAACCCATCCCAATTTATCTTTTTTGAAGTTATATTTCTGATATTTTATATGTATGGTCTCTGTCTTATTCCTTTGTTGGGTCCGAGCTACTACTTGATCCCATCATATTCAATCTCTAGAACATAAGAAAGACTTTAGGATTGAAGCTAATAAACCTGTTCAAAGATTTAGAGAAATAACTATATATTTTTTTTTTATTATGAGATGCAAGTTTTATCCAGAATTTTATTTTTTTTTTTTAAAAACCAATGCGAGTCTTATAATTCGGAGGCAGTTTGCTATAATCAAAGAGAGAGCTGGCACCTGAGAGCCAAAGAGAGAAATGGCACCTGAAAGCCAGAGAGAACTGGTACCTGAGAGCCAAAGAGAGAAATGGCACCTGAAAGCCAAAGAGAGAACTGGCATCTGAGAGCCAAAGAGAGAGCTGGCACCTGAGCTCCAAAGAGAGAACTAGCACCTGAGAGCCAAAGAGAGAACTGGCACCTGAGAGCCAAAGAGAGAGCTGGCACCTGAGAGCCGAAGAGAGAGCTGACACCTGAGAGCCAAAGAGAGAACTAGCACCTGAGAGCCAAAGAGAGAACTGGCACCTGACAGCCAAAGAGAGAACTGGCACCTGAGAGCCAAAGAGAGAACTAGCACCTGAGAGCCAAAGAGAGAACTGGCACCTGAGAGCCAAAGAGAGAACTGACACCTGAGAGCCAAAGAGAGAACTGGCACCTGAGAGCCAAAGAGAGAGCTGGCACCTGAGAGTCAAAGAGAGAGCTGGCACCTGAGAGCCAAAGAGAGAACTAGCACCTGAGAGCCAAAGAGAGAACTGACACCTGAGAGCCAAAGAGAGAACTGACACCTGAGAGCCAAAGAGAGAGATGGCACCTGAAAGCCAAAGAGAGAACTGACACCTGAGAGCCAAAGAGAGAACTGGCACCTGAGAGCCAAAGACAGAACTGGCACTTGACAGCCAAAGAGAGAACTAGCACTTGAGAGCCAAAAAGAGAACTGGACATGAGAGCCAAAGACAGAACTGGCACCTGAGAGCCAAAGACAGAACTGGCACCTGAGAGCCAAAGACAGAACTGGCACCTGAGAGCCAAAGACAGAACTGGCACCTGAGAGCCAAAGACAGAACTGGCACCTGAGAGCCAAAGAGAGAACTAGCACCTGAGAGCCAAAAAGAGAGCTGTTTTTGGTTTTCCCAATATTTTTGTGAATATTGCAAGATTTCTACTTATTTATTCTGAATTCAGAGTGTGACATTTTAAAAAATAGCCAAAATATAGATGAAATAGATTTAATGAAAAACATAGATCAATTTCTAATGATAGCTTCCCTTTAAGTAAGTTAATACCAAAAACTCCATATGGCATTACAAGCTCATGAAGGGCCAATGGGTAGATTGTACCCCGTGTGACCCAGCAACTCCACTAGAAAATCATACAAAACAAAGAGGAAACAAGTGACCTAAATGCAGGTATTACGATCTGCTGTGTAAAGGCCCCTTCACACACTGAGACTTTCCAGCGATCCCACCAGCGATCCAACCTGGCTGGGATCGCTGGAAAGTCTCTCTGGAGTCGCTGGAGAGCTGTCAAACAGACAGACTCACCAGCGACTCACCAGTGACTCAGCACCCATGAGATCGCTGGTATCCATGATAAACAGCGGTAACTAAGCAGCGCTGCCTAGATACCCGCAATTTATCATAGTTACCAGCATCCTCCCTGTTTACAGGCTGCGCTAAGCGGGGAGGACGCTGGTATTCATGATAAACACCGGGTAACTAAGCAGGGCGCGCTGCTTAGTTACCCGCTGTTTATCATGGATACCAGCATGTGAGGTCGCTGGTTCGCTCGTCTCTCGCGGTCACGCACAGCGATGTGTGCTGACCAGAGGGAGACTTGGGACCAAAAAATGGTCCTGAGCGACGTGCAGCAACCAGCGACCTCACAGCAGGGGCCTGATCACTGGTGGCTGTCACACACTACAACATCGCTGGAGAGGTCGCTGTTACGTCACAAAACCTGTGACGTTGCAGTGACATCGTTAGCGATGTTGTAGTGTGTGAAGTGGCCTTTAGAGTTGTACACAACCACCTGATCTACATTGCCTTTTAAGATGTATATTGTTTGTCTGTAATTTAATAAATTCTACACATGTTTTCATAAGCAAATCAAATCCACTCGTTTCCTCTTTGTTTTGTACCCTTTAAGTAAATGTCTACCTTTGTGTTTCTATGAGGTGTGGGTGGGGTTATACACAATCAGTGGTTTGGGTGGAGTTATACACAATCAGTGGTGTGGGTGGGGTTATACACAATCAGTGGTGTGGGTGGGGTTATACACAATCAGTAAGTGTGAGCGGGGTTATACACAATCAGTGGTGTGGGCAGGGTTATACACAATCAGTGGTGTGGGCGGGGTTATACACAATCAGTGGTGAGGGTGGGGTTATACACAATCAGTAGTGTGAGTGGGGTTATACACAATCAGTGGTTTGGGTGGGGTTATACATACAATCATTGATGTAGGACGGGTTATACACAATCAGTGGTGTGGGTGGGGTTATACACAATCAATGGTGTAGGTGGGGTTATACACAATCAGTAGTGTGGGTGGGGTTATACACAATCAATGGTGTGGGTGGGGTTATACACAATCAATGGTGTGGGCAGGGTTATACACAATCAATGGTGTGGACGGGGTTATACACAATCAGTGGTGTGGGTGGGGTTATACACAATCAGAGGTGTGGGCAGGGTTATACACAATCAGTAGTGTGGATGGGGTTATACACAATCAGTGGTGTGGATGTGGTTATACACAATCAGTGGTGTGGATGTGGTTATACACAATCAGTGGTGTGGGCGGGGTTATACACAATCAGTGGTGTGGGTGGGGTTATACACAATCAGTGGTGTGGGCGGGGTTATACACAATCAGTGGTGTGGATGTGGTTATACACAATCAGTGGTGTGGATGTGGTTATACACAATCAGTGGTGTGGGTGGGGTTATACACAATCAGTGGTGTGGGCGGGGTTATACACAATCAGTGGTGTGGGTGGGGTTATACACAATCAATGGTTGTGGGTGGTGTTATACACAATCAATGGTGTGGGTGGTGTTATACACAATCAGTGGTGTGGTGTGGGTTATACACAATCAGTGGTGTGGGTGGGGTTGTACACAATCAGTGGTGTGGGTGGGGTTGTACACAATCAGTGGTGTGGGTGGGGTTATACAGAGCTCAGCATTCCGAGCTCTACTAGCTCTGCAGCAAAGAAAATTTGGATTATATAAAAACTGCAGCACTCAGTAAAATAAGTGATATCTCATTGAAATCAGGATCTCTTTCCCTAAATTTTGCTACTGTTATATTACATAGCAAAAACCTTCTGACAGATTCCCTCTAAGTATTCCGAATGATAACATTCCAGTTGCAGCTTCCATGAAGGGGAGCATACAAGCCTTCTGTATTTTTTTTTTTGGTATCCAAGTGATTTTACTAATAAATCTTACTTCTAAAATGTAACTTTTAATACCAGGTCATAGAACAACAATAAAAACGACGTCTGTCTTGCAGTAATCAAGCTCTGAGTAATCAAGCTTTGAAGCCACATGCAAATTAGTCTGGTAGCAATTTGGGGGTATGCACGGTACCTGCTCTTGGATTTCACTAATACACCCCCCACACACACACCCTCCACACTTCTAAGCTAATTTGTATGTGGTTTCAATTATAAATAAATTCCTGTTAAATAGTTTATTTAGGCTTTATTTAATCCTTTAGACCTGTCCGTCCATATTAGATGTTTGTGGGTGCGCCGAAGCCTCTTTACTGTTTACATTCTTGTTTTATTCACTGGTTTATACTCGTTCTTTTAGTAGCATCTGTGTTTGTACTTTTTCTTATGTTCCATTTATTTGACCACCCCAGTAACCAAGTGCAATACACATATACAACCTTAGGTAAACTAGGGTCACGGCTCCTGCCGTTCCCATATTATAGTCTTCTGACTATGCATATTTAACCAATAGCTGCATTATTTATAGAGCGCCGCTACACAGGAGGTTTCGTAATGGTGTGCAGAAAATAAGACACAGTAAAAGTGAAAGTCTGTATATTATTCGGTACTTTGTGCCCAAACAAAGCGATCATCTAAGTTTGGTGCTTGAGGCATCGAGTTAAAGTGAGCTATCAATATCAACAGCCCCGAACTATAAAGGATACAATACAGATCAGACCCGGTAATGGAGCTGAGCCCCGAGGCTCCTCTGGGGTGAAATGAACAAATGCAACTGGGTTTGCCTCAGGCTTATCACTGCTCAGTACACAAGGTCCCATGTGGACCCCACCATTGCGGAAGTGTGAGATGGCAAAACATCTCTAATAGGAAATGCTCAGAAGTCATAGGGCCCGATTCATCATTTGCATTTTTTAACTCACATTTTATTACTGACTTGTATTTTTGTTGCAATTTTTAGCGCCATATTTTTTCTAATGGTGCACAAATTTGGATCTTTTTTAGCAACTTTCCAGCTAATAATAAGTCACACATTTGCAAAATGTTTCATAAAGTGTGCTAGAAACTTCACATAACAATTATTCCAGGGGGTTGGGTAGGGGAGACACTGGAGTGCGTTTGTGCACAAAAACTGTGACTTTTTAAAAAGTCACAATCGTGAACCTGATGAAAACAATTCTGCATAGTCTATCCTTTAAAAGGACAGCATATAACAACACAGATCCTAAGGGTACCGTCACACGATGCCATATCGGCGGCAATTTTATAGGCGACGCAGGGGCGTGGCCTACGCCACCGACATGGCCTGTGCGTCGCCTAATGTAACTAGGCGATGGCGACGCCTTTGAGGGTCGCCTGGTTTCTCAGCATGCTCTAAAACAGGGACCTGGGGCGATGTGAACTGCCTAACAGGGGACGCGAATGGCGATGGGAGCCATAGGCTCCCATGTTACAGAATCGCCGCTGGGGTTTTTGAAAACCCCAGCGGCTGATGGCGCCTGTAAGATTAACGGTGCGTCGCCGGAGGTATAGCCGCCTGTAAACATGTGACGGCGACACTGCGGGGCGCCAAAAATGTGTGCGCTCCCGCCCGTCACCGCCGATATCTCCGGCGACGTCACCTCGTGTGACAGTACCCAAAGAAAAGCAAAGAAAAAAATAGTGTACTGTTTTTCAAAGTATTGTACTTTTTGCCTGCTAGGAGCAATAAAAGAGGGCAGGACTCATTAGGGAAAGGAATCTGTGAGTTTAATCTGCAAACATTTGCCATATTGTACACTTCTTAAGAAACCTTTCTCCAGGCAGGGACGGGAGAGAGATGCATAAAAAATACGACATTTGGTAAAAATCACGTTTTATGAATCTGTCTAAAACATCTAGATAAGCAAAGTTGTCAAGGAAGAAAAATAAAAAAGAATAATTGGTGGAGGTGTGGCGCCCCTGTACCTAATCCATAGGTGCGGTATCCCACTCCCAGGTAAGTTGGGGACACAATACCGAACCCTACACCTGCACCCAACACCCATCCTAACTCCTGGCCAGGAGATAGAGGAGGTGGAAGTGACCCCATATGGGGATCGCCATCTGCTGGCAGGAGGAGGGAATATGCAGAGGGGGTGGGAACAGAGAGAAGAATACAGAACAGGAGGAGGAGGAGTTAGTCTAAGAGGAACACCAAGAGAGATGGAGTTCTAGGGGAGGCTAGTGGGGCCTAACAGGACCAGTGGGTAGGTCGGCCGAGGAAACCCCAGCCAGATATACCCCTATCCTACAACTGCCCTTGAGGTCGTTGTGAGGAGAACTGGTTGCAAAAGGGGACCGGCCCCAATCTGGCAACAACACTATAAGGATGAACCAGGAAACTGGCGAACACTGAACTTTATGTGCAGTAGTCAACTACCTGGCAATCTGCAGGATGGTGGCTAGACCTAGGGTCAGAGGATATTTCAGACGTTGCTCAACAGGGCCCGCAGCTATCAGCTTAGGACACTGAAGCATGAAGGCGCAGGGAAGGAGTGGCGAGAAATCCAGCGCAGAGAAGGGAAAGCTGGAGAGGCATACAGAAGGGGGTCTCAGTAGAGTGGACCTGAATTGTCTGGGAGTTGCCGGATTGCTGACCTAAAGGACACGGTACCCCGGCTGGGCAGGAACTGCTGAGAACTGCCAGTAAAGGTAAAGAACTGCAATCTTTGTGTCCTCCAGGTTATTTCCCGCACCCACCTTGCCGCCTCCTGCACCTAGCCAACGATTCCCATCATCCCTATAGACTATTATACCAACTCTAAGGCCCTGCTCCACTTGTGGGGAGTGTCACTATCTACCCCAGAGACCCAAAAACAGCAGTGCTGGTCACCCATGACCAGGTATCATAGGTGGCATCACGTACAAACTCATTTTCCCCTGTAAATAACCCCCATCACTGCACGGCCAGGGCTACGGAGCTGGGCAACAGCCACCGTGAGCTCCCTGAAGTATTACCTTTCGACCGTTGCAGAGGTTCCACTCAGAGTGGGTCTACAAGAAGGGGATGAGTAAATTGTACTTCCTACAGAACTTAAGGTCATTTAATGTGTGTGGCAAAGTGTTAGAAATGTTCTACCAGTACGTAGTGGCAAGTGCCATCTTTTTCGTAATCATGCTGGGGAAGTAGTGTGCAGTTGTCTGATGCCAATAAGTTCAATAAGCTTATCAAGAAGACAATGTAGGCTGTGGGCCGCCATCTTGACACTTTTGAGAAGGTAGTGGAGAAAAGAACTCTGAAGAAATGTATGGTGATAATGAACAATAATGTGCACCCATTACTTGAACTGTTATGAGACAGAGGAGCACCTTCAGCAATCATCTAATCCTACTAAGGTGTAAGATACAGGAAATTGTTTGTGCCGACTGCTGTGGGAATGTATAACAACAACTTAAGTGTGAAATCATCAAAGTGACATACCGTATATACTCGCGTATAAGCCGAGTTTTTCAGCCCAAAAATTGGGCTGAAAAGTCCCCCCCTCAGCTTATACGCGAGTCATATACAGGTGCCCTTCCCCCCATCGGTGTACAGCCCCCACCACACCCCCAATCGGTATACAGAGCCCCCCCCTTGCTGCCGCAAACTTGTAAATGTAATACATCATTATACTTATCCCTGTCGTCGCTGCCGCCACCATCACGCTCCTCCGGGTCTTCTTGCTTCTTCCAGCTTCCTCCTCCGGTGGGCGCAGCAATGACGTCATTGTCTGTGCGCCAGAGGAGGAAGCTGGAAGAAGCATGAAGACCCGGAGGAGCGCGATGGCGGCGACGACAGGGATAAGTATAATGATGTATTACTTTACAGGTTTGCTGCAGCAAGCGGGGGGGGCCCTGTATACCGATGGGGGGGGCCTGTATACTACCACTGGGGCTGCTGCTGTATGTATACTACCACTGGGGCTACTCTGTATACTACCACTGGGGCTGCTGATGTATACTACCACGGGGCTGCTGCTGTATACTACCACTGGGGCTGCTGTATACTACCACTGGGGCTGTGCTGTATACTACCACTGGGGCTGCTGCTGTATATACCACTGGGGCTTGCTGTATACTACACTGGCTGGCTGCATACACCACTGGGGTGCTGCTGTATACTACCACTGGGGCTGCTGTGCCATGGGGCTGCTGCTGTATACTACCAATGGTGTTTATACCACTGCTGGGACACACTGGGGCTCTGCTGTATATACCACGGGCGCGTATACTACTATGGCTTGCTGTATACACTGATACTGGGCTGCCTGTATATACCACTGGGGAGTTTGTAACCTGGGGCCTGTTAATAGCTGCTTACCCCACTGCTGGGCTGTATACCTGTGTGCTGGGGTCCACCCTCGGCTTATCATGAGTCAATAGGTTTTTCCCAGGTTTTGGAGGCAAAAGTAAGGATACACGGGTCGGCTTATACACGAGTATATACGGTAAGTATTATTGATATTTAAATCCTATAATGATACTGACCTGTCATGAACATGGATGTATTTGTAACCTCCATGGTTAATTGTCTACTGTTATGTTGCAATTCATATCTATGTTCTGCTGCTGTGATACTGTAATTTTCCTCGGATTCAATAAAGTGTATCTTTCCTTATTTTTTCTTATCTTATAACATGAAAAGAATCACATAACTTTTAGAAAATAAGGCACATATACTAAAGCCAAAAAAAGAGCAGATTTCACCAGAAAAGTGGAGAAAACTCATTGGGATCACTGTATTCCCAGATCTACAAACTCTTAGAACAGTATGAAGATGTCATGTTTAACAGTCTAGGTAGTAATCTAGTTGATATGTTTTTGGAGCAGATTATCTTCCACACCCTCCTGTGGATCCTCTCACTGATGAGAAAGGCAGAAGACTGAGGAGCGTTGGGAGTGCGACAAAGGAGCAGTCAAAATGTGTGCTTGGTAAGTAACCCTTAAAAGTCAAATAATTATTCTGAGGTTCTAGGGTATAATATGTAATTAGGGGGATCTACGGCCAGTTTTGATCTTAGACATCCACTCAAGACGGCAGGTGAGTAGAAGTAGACTGAGGATCTAAGACAAGTCTATGGTGGCAGCCAGGTGAAAGCTGGGGCAAGATTGGGACTCCCTAAAGGTACCGTTACACGGCACGATGATCTCGTGGGCGCTCGGTCGTTTCCAATATCGTTTTGACATTGTTTGTGAGATGTCACATGTCAAGTCGTGGATGACTCACCAACGATGTTGTGAGCAGGTATCGTTCGCACAACCCAACGAATGATACCTGCTCATTGCTATGAATGGGCGAAGTCGTGAACAACATCGTTATCGCAGTGTCAAACACAACGATATACCAGGTTGGCGGATTGTTGATCGTGTGGTTTGAGAACATGTTCTCAAACCTGTGATCAACGATCCAGCGACTTATGGTTACAACTTCGCACAGTCACACGCAACGACGTCCTAACGATGTCGCTTGAACGACTCCAAACACGTGACGTTTAAGCAATATCATTAACGATGTCGTGCCATGTAACGGGGCCTTTCGTTTTACCAAGAAGAGGCCACCAATTCCTAACTCTTGGTCAAGAGGGATGGGAAAAAGTTTGTTTCAGGCCCTAGTCCACTTGGACTGAATTCTCAAGCCCTCTTTTCCTCTTGGTGGAAACACATTCATAATTGTATACACAAACATGTTAATATAGTCATATGCTGATGTGTACATATCTAAAACAAATTACATATATAGTGCACAACAATGTCATGCTGTGCACAGATGTATAAAGGAACTTACTAAAGATGCTAAACATTTGGCAGTGTAAATTTGGACTAAACAATCATAACATTTTCCATATTTATAACAGTGGCCAGTTTTGAACGAAAATTTGGTGCTATTTTACACTGTCTTGTCTAAGTTTACGTAACTCATTAGTTTGGCTTCCTTTAATCAAATAGGGTACGCTGAATTGTGGTGTAATGTTTACACTGGTGGTGCTCTCTCCATAAAGTGTTCGATTTTTCTTGCCTTTTTGTTGACCGCATCTAAACTAGATCTTGAATTTGTCTAAAACACAAAAGAGATGAAGGGCAAAACACAAAATACAGCTTTTTGGCACTATCTATTATATAATTGCGAATGGGTTTTTTGCCCCTTCTGAGTCCGCTCGCGCTGCGAGTCAGCGTGGTCATGTGGATACGCCCGAAGCATTGGCCGCGCAGCGGCCATTGCGAGCAGTTCTAAGGCGACTCGCTATGCCCGCGCAGCGGGCATGGCGAGTCGCCTTAGCAGCGCGAAGCATTGGCCGCTAAGCGGCCATTGCGAGTCAGAGACTCGCTCTTCTAGAATCCCGATGCATGTGCATCGGGCACCCAGCTAGTTATACACATAAAATCTCAAGGGAGAAATAAAGCCTATCACCCTGTAGTCGCACCCACATCCAATTGGTTCCTGTACATACTAGAATATCCCTAACCACACAGATAAAACTACAGCTCAGACCTGGCTCCCTGAAAGACCACTGAACCATTTCTCATTCCTTCTGAGGAACAGGAAGAGAGGTCACTACACACAACTAACCAAGAGAGGGAAGTGTGCAGATGTAGAAGAGACCCAAGGTACGTAAATGTAAAGCATGTGCACAAGTTGACAAACAAGAAATGTTAAATGCAAGCAAGGGTAACCTCCTACAAACCAAAGAGAAGATAGGTGGAAGGAAGGCAAATGAGAAATACATAAAGAAAATACAGCACTGGTCTCTGCCTAACAGTAAAAATCCCTTAGCTGCAGGACTGGAACTCGTTAGCAGAAATCCAAGAACAATATATGAGGGATTTGCAGTCCAATAGATCTTCATAATTCCCAATTCTTCTTTTTCCCAATTCTTCTTTTTCATAATATCATATTTTAAGGAGTAAGATGGATAGCCCACAATTAGATGATCTCGCTGATATCGATGGGTTTGGCCAACCTTAGTAAAATGTGTATTGGGACCTTAAGTAGTCTGCAGATAAATAGTGCATATGGCATCTAAGTTCCCTTTTTGCATCCTTTCTAAATTCAGTATTACTCCAAATCTTGGCCATTGGTGTAGTGGTGCCAGCCTGTCATTGTGGCCGTGATAACCAAAGTTGTGATAACCAGAAAAATGCCCACAGGATTGGGGTTATGGTTAGGGGTTTGGTGTTAAGGTACCTTTACACGCCGCCACAACAGGATGGATACCAACTGCTACTTCACGTGCACAAGCACGGCCAAACGGTTACAAACAGGAAACGCACCCTCTTTACACGCCGCCACAAGGTACGCTACATGTACAGCTGGCTACATCGCCGGTGTCTCAAGTAGCCATCTGTAGCTCAGCGTACCTCATTTACACAACGCTACAACAAGCTAATATGGGCGGACCTGGTGCAGCAGGGACAGCACATAGGCGTGCCACAATTGTGGATTACAAGAATTCCGTACGCTGATAGGACAAAGCAATAACATCATGATTGGCCAGCCAGCGCAGGAGGCTGACTAATACATGACGCTCGAGCAACTGTGTAGTGTGACTGGTCAGCTCCTTAAATATGCCTCCCTATGCAGCGACTACCAATCGTCATGCAGGAGCTTCCACCAATGATCGCAGATGGGGCGCGGTAACACGGAGCCTGGGTGACGCCTTAGCTACATTGCAGCTACATCGCCGGGTGTCCAGAGTTCCCTTCTGTGGGTTCTTTACACGCCGATACAGCTCGCTACAATCGGCGATGTAGCCATCTGTTTATGGGCAGTGCACGGATACAGATGTATCTGTAGCCGGCTGTGTCGTCCCGTCTTCAGACGCCGCTACTACGGGCGAATTGGCGCCACAAGCTACATTTGTAGCCTGTAGCGGGTTGTATGCATCCTGTTGTGGCGGCGTGTAAAGGTACCTTTAGGGTTAAGTGTTATGGCTACTTTACACGCGGCAACAGGTAGATAGAAAACGGCAGGTGTCGGAGACAATTGTACCTTTTACCTTCAAAACACCTTGCAGATACCTGATTTACACGCAGCCACTTCAAGGTGTTTTGAAGGTAAAAGGTACAATTGTCTCCGACACCTGCCGTTTTCTATCTACCTGTTGCCGCGTGTAAAGTGGCCATTAGGGTTAGGTGTTAGGGTTCCCTGAGAGCATTTTTCCTTGTGGACATTTTTCAGGGAACCCAAGGTTGCACAACACTCTAGTGGCACAGTAGGTCATCTAGAGCTGCTATATGTGAAAAAAATCTCTTTAAACGAGTGAACGTAAGAGCTGCAATGAAGCCAAGAATTGGTTCCAGCCCTTGGATGGTGGGTCCTATCTGCTATGATGATAGCCCCATTAATACTCCAGAAACACAATCTCTTTAACTCCAAGAGAACCTTATGTAGAAGGGGTTTTTCAACCATTTTAGCATGCCAATTAAATACACTCTTCACACATCTAGTTCATTCTTTCTGGTGCAGACATTTCTGCTTCTCAGCACTTCTGACACGATGTCATTTTGAGTTCCCTCACCGTATCTTAATTGTGTTTCTGTGAGGATCATACATTCACGCAGCGCCTCGACTATCTGCATCCTGATGAACGAGTTCTCCGTGCTGGAATATTTTGTTATTGATGTTGTTCTCTGATATATTGAAGAATTGCAGAACGAAAAATGAGCTTTGCATGTTAAGATAATTCTGCTACATCTCCAAAAGAAAAGTCAGCAACAAATACATAACAACGATAGTTAATTTTTCTGGAAGAGATGTAGACTTGTGTCACACGCCATGTGCCCAGGTTCTCCAGTGAAAGAAAATGATCGGTATTACCAAACGGTGATTGCACCAAACTGCACAACAGGAACTTTTTATCCCAAACAGGAACTTTTATCCACGTTACAAAACGGAGTGGTAGGTCGGACATCCAACCGCTGCTCCATTTCTTCAAGCTACCAAAAGAAGCCAAAGGTTGGACTTGTTAGCCCCACAGGGAATGAAGAGCAGTTGAGAATAAGTCCTGCCGCTTCATAGTTACAGAGATGAGTGGTCAATGTTCCACTGAACGGTGCAGGTCCCGGTATTCAAACCCCCATCGATCAGTAAGTTATCATCGATTGTATATGGGTGATAACTTTATTACACAGGACGACCCCCTTAAGTATGTCGATTTCGTTATTAAAAATAATTAAGGCTCTTTTGATCCATCAAAAATTTTTACTAGACTTTGAGAATAAAACTTTCTTAAATGTTGCAACTTGTAGTTGCAAAAAACATTGCAAAGTTCTTGTCAGTGCTGTCAACCCCAACAACTTATTGAAAAATAAATAGAGCTTAGCAAAAAGGGGACATTGATAAATTGTGGCCCAAGTGTATTGTATTACTAGAGACCTAATGTGAAGACCAGGCCATCCTACAAGATCGCCAGTAAAAGATTAACTATATATATATATATATATACACTAGATGGTGGCCCAATTCTAACGCATTGGGTATTCTAGAATATGTATGTAGTTTATTTATGAAGATTTAAAAATAATACAATGAATACACAGGATTTTCCCCAATCAGTGACACGGCTTCGTTCAATATATCTGCACGTGTGACACCTCACCAGTGATCAGTAAGGTACCGTCACACTTGGCGATGCTCCAGCGATCCCGACAACCAATACGACCCGGTATGGATCGCTGGAGCATCAGAGCATGTCAAACAGTCAGATCTCACCAGTGATGCAGAAATGGTATGGCGGTCGTTGTTTGGACCATGTCACTCTAGGGCGTAGTATTGATCTCCCATCGGGGGCTTAGTGGCTGCTGGGTATCACACTGAGTGAGATCGCTAGCGCCGGTCACGGTACTTCCGCTGCGAGCAGCCGGGAGATGACTGGCTAACACCGGTCATTTCCCGGCTGGGTTGCTGCTGATCTCCTTTGCTGTGTCGCTGCTGACCTCTGTTGCTGCTGAACTCCGTGCGGCAGGAGACGACCCGCGGCTACCGTTGGTAGAGAACAGTGGCTAGTGCCGCTGATCTCCTGCCAGTAGCGGTGGCGTGCGTGCTTCAAATCCCACACCAATTCGCGGCTGGACTACCCTGTCACTGAATCCAGCGACACAGGATTTCCATTACAGAGCGACAGACAGAATTAGATAATTAGAGAGTAGATAACATGAGTCGCTGCGTGTCTATGTATATGTGTATAACGTGACTCGTTATTGTGTGTGTATATATGTATTTGTTTGTGTATGTACATGTGTGTATATGTGTATGACGTGACATTGCACATAATAGATATACACGTATACAGACACATACACACAGGTATACACACATGTATTAACACATATATACAGACGCAGACATGTACGGACACATACATATACAGACACAGACATGTACACACACACGAACACATGTATACAGACACACAAATGACAAAAACTCACACATGCATACAAACACACTTACACACAGATATGTATACAGACACACACATGTATACAGTCACAAATATGTATACAGACACACATGTACACACACACACACATATACAGATACACACACATGTACACACACAGGTATACGCACACATGTATACAGACACACATATATTACACACATACAAAGATGCAGATATACAAACGTAAACACACATACACATATATACAGACACACATGTCCCCACACACACATGTACACACATATACAGACACACACATGTACACACACACGTATACAGACACACATTAGAAAGACACACATATACAACACACAGGTATAAGCACACATGTAGACACACACACATGTATGCAAGCACACACAAATGTATACACACAGAGACACACATGTATACACACACATGTATACACACATACACTCATACATATACACACACAAACATATACACACACACATGTCCATCCCTCTCCATGCCGCTCTGTTCTAGCCCACTCCCGGTGTTCCCATTACCGGTGTATAACTGTAGGAAGAGATTCAGGCGGTCATGTGACAGGGAGGCTGATGTGACATCACACAGAGCCTGTCACATGACCCGTTGATTCTCTTCCTGCAGCTATTCACCGGCAATGGGAACACCGGGAGTGGGTGAGAACAGAGCGGCAAGAAAGGGAAATGGAGCGGAGAGGAGGGGGGGAAGGATGGAGCGGCAGGGAGGACAGAGCGGCGGGGAGGATGGAGCGGTGGGGAAGATGGAGTGACGGGGAGGACAGAGCGGCAGGGAGGATGGACCAGCAGGGAGGACGGACCAGCGAGGAGGACGGAGTGGAGTGGGCCGAACTGCTGGGGCAGGAGACTGGGCGGAGAGGCATATGTGTGCAGCGGCACCGCTAATGGACTATCTATCCACTATCTAATCATCTAATTCTGAAATCTTGCATCGCTGATTGGTCGCGCCCGGCCGGGCGACGCGGGATTTCCGTTACAGAGAGACAGACACGATAAGACGATTATATAGTAGATAGAGTGCTGTGCAAATTAATTGGGACAAAGCATTTTTTAAGTAAAATCGTAAGTTGGGGTTACCAGTCAAAGATTCAAACCAGTTTTAACTGCTTTGAACAGGTGTGAGTGTACAACCTTGAGTAACAAAATGTGGTTTGACTGGTTTTAGTCAGAAAATAACAGCTAGCTGCCCCCTCAGCTTCAGGTGAGAGCTTGTTTCTGTGAGGAGTGGTTTAGTGTACTTTTTCTCTCAGTGTGATTCGTGCCTGTAAAAATGGATGTTACTCCACGGAAGAGGTCTAGAATTATTACTCTTAATGAACATACAAGTCTGACTGTAAGAGAAATCGCTTCCACCGTTGGTATTGGAAAATCTACCGTTTCAAGAATAATTCACTCACACAATGAAACTGGACTGTTTTCTCCAAAACAAAAATGTGGAAGAAAAAGGAAAATGACACCAAGAACTGATAGAACACTTATCAGAAATAGTAAAATGAATGCAAGTAAAACAAGTAAAGACTTTCTTTGTCCCAATTAATTTGCACAGCACAGTATATATATGTACTAGTGATGGGCGAATCCTAAATTACTCGGAATCGCTTGACTCTAGCGAGTCCGAGCACAGGACTCGCTACTCGTTGCGAGTCTAGCGAGTCCAATGTTAATGAATGGGGAAGCGAGTAATAGCGAGTAGTGTGAGATTTACAAATCGCAGATGTGTCTCGGAAGCTTCAGCCTGAAGCAATCCTAGTTTTGTCATTTATTTGCATTGCTCGTTTACTTTGTAAGTAATCGCTGACTCGCACAGATAAGATCCTGTCTTCTCTGTACAGGCTGCCAGCTCCAGGGTCCTAGAGCCTGCCTGCTGCCTGATGTAGTAGTGCTGAGATTGTTCTCAGTCTGCTCATTCCCTGTGTACAGACATGAATGTCTGTGCACAGAGATGATGTAGCAGAGCTGAGATTGTTCTCAGTCTGCTCATTCCCTGTGTACAGACATGAATGTCTGTGCACAGAGATGATGTAGCAGAGCTGAGATTGTTCTCAGTCTGCTCATTCCCTGTGTACAGACATCTATATTTATGCGCAGGGGATGTAGCAGAGAGGACATCGCGTTTTGGACTGCGTCGGACGGAAGAGGATTTTTTTAATTAAAGATGGAGTCCCTAATGGCTTTTTTTTTTATTTCTAATAAAAAATTTTCTTTGTGTTGTGTTTTTTTTTAAAACAATTTAATAGAAATTCATGGCGGTCATGTCTAATATTGGCGTGACCGCCATAAATTTCGGGCTTAGGGCCAGCTGATAATACAAAGCTGGCCCTAACCTCTTTATTACCCAGCGTGCCATCGCTACCAGGGCCGCTGGAAGAGCGGGGTTCAGCGCCAGAGGATGGCGCTTCAATGAACGCGCCATCTTCTGGGGCGGCTGCGGGCTGCAATTTGCAGCGGGGGGTGCCCAGAAAGCTTGGGGGCCTCCCTGCGCTGCGGATTCCACCCCCCAGTTTGCTTAGTGTACCTGGCTAGACATAGAAATTGCGGGGACCCCCCACGAAATTTTTTTTTAATTATTTCATGAAATTCTGAGTTTCCGGACTTTTTGAGACTCGGGACTCTGAAATTCATGAAATAAAAAAAAAAAAAATGCGTGGGGCTCCGCGAAAATTTCTATGTCTAGCCAGGTACAGCTAAGAAAGCTGGGGGCGGGAAATCCGCAGCGCAGGGACCCCAAGTTTTTCTGGGCACCCCCCGCTGAAAATTTGGGCACCCCGGCGCCGCCCCAGAAGTTTGGCGCTTTCATTGAAGCGCCATCCTCTGGCGCTGAACCCCTTTTTTTTCTTCCAGCGGCCCTGGTACCCGGTGGCACGCGGGGTAAAAAAGAGGTTAGGGCCAGCTTTGTTTATCAGCTGGCCCTAAGCCCGAAAAATTTTGGCGGTCACGCCAAAAAATTTGACTTTACCGCCATGAATTTCTAATTTAAATTTTTTTAAAAAAAACACAACACAAAGGGAAAATTTTTTTTATTAGAAATAAAAAAAAAAACCATTAGGGGGCTCCCCTCTTTAATTAAAAAAATCCCCTTTTCCCCCCCCCACGCCCGTCCAAAAAGCGGGTGCCTCTCTTCTACATCCCCCGTGCATTTAAAAATTTGATGTCTATGACAGGGAAAAAAGCAGATGGAACAAACTCAGCTCTTTCAAAATCATCTCTGTGCCAGGGCCTTCATTTTCTGTACAACCCGGGGAAAGGCAGACTGAGAACAATCTAGCTCTGCTACATTTCTTGTGCACAGACATTCATGTCGTCCCCGGGAATGAGCAGGGCTGAGAAAAATCTAGCCTGCTAATCATTTTCTGTGCAAAGAAATTCATTTTGTAAAAGGGAATTTAGCAGGGCTGAGAAAAAATTCGCCGCTACATCATCTCTGGGCAC